>JAWQFJ010016002.1:5000-7500 GCA_034096865.1 Theodoxus fluviatilis
GGCCCCCCGCAATAGAGAGCCGACCCCATCTAGTTTTGCAGGCGTCACGCAGGGGCTTTGGCATGGCATTACCGTCCGACCTCGTCAACTTCTCACGGTGCTTCAGTAGCTTTCTTCAAGTAAACACCCCACCCCCAACAATCCACATTTCCTTCCCTTTTGACCCCACTCTCGAAATATCACCGGCCCACCGCCCTCACACACGCACATCATGCACATACATCACTTACACCACACACGTAAACATGCACGCACGCACGCACACACACACACACACACACACACGCACTCACACACACAAGCACGCACGTATACGCACGCACACACGCAGCCATGCAAGCACACACACATACACACACACAAACAAACACACACACGCACACACACACACGCACGCACGCACACACACACACACGCACGCACGCACACACACACACGCGCGCGCACACACACGCACGCACGCACGCACACACACAGACATGCAAGCACACACGCATGCACACACACAAACAAACAAACAAACACACACACATACACACACACAAACAAGCAAACACACACACGCACGCTCGCACGCACACGCACACACACACTACACTTACGCCACAGACACACACATACACACTCACGCTACACACACGCGCACAGGCACACACAAGCACACACACGCACACACACACACACACGCACGCACACACACACACACACACACACACGCACACACACACAAACACACATAAAGACACACACACAAACACGCAGGTACACACTTACACATACACACAGACACACACAAACGCACACAAATACACATACACAAACAAACATGCAAACATACACAAACACACACACACACAGACACACACAAACACACAGACACGCACACACACGCACACACACACACACATAGACACGTACTCACACATACACACAAACACGCACATTCACACACATGCTACTCACTCACTCACTCACTCACACACTCACACACGCACGCACGCACACTCACACACGCACAAACACACACACACACACACACACACACACACACGCACACGCACACGCACACACACAAACACACACACATACACAAACACACACACACACACACACACACAAACACACACACGCACACTGCTCTCTCCTTAACCGTACCCACCCCACTCCTCCCTTTCCTTCTTGTCTCATGCGACGCCGTTACGAACTTGAAGCAGTTACAAAAACCTTTCACGTCTCATCAGTGAGATTCTTTTGCATTGATCCGACTGTGTGAATCAAAGTTTTCTGCGAAAAAGTCATGACTTGGGTGGGAAACTCAGGTGTACATGATGTCGCAGCAAACACAACACAGAGCTTGGGAATGTGTGAAATGCTTTGAGTACCACTACCAGTCGCACCAAGCACCGAACCACTTCTGCCCAGACGTGCACTGCAATTACTCGTAAGATCACGGATCTATCCGTGGTAAGATCCAATGGGTCTGCTCCCTGCCGTTACATGGACTCAAGACATGTGCGCTGAGATCTGGCGTCTGCGCATGTCTGCTGATCTGTCAGATCCCGCTCTGCCTAGGCTCTTGCCGGTGTCATGCTGGTATACACTGCAGGTGATCCACGTACGAGGTTGATAACTTTGTTGTCTTCGCCTCTGAGCATCACAAGACACAATTTCAGCACAGGAGGATACTCGCAGCATGATTCGCTCGCAACTTAATCTTACATGCGTTTGGGTAACACAGTGTTTCGTGTTATCCGTGGCTCATGAGGCCCTGTTGGGACGTTGTCCATTCATATGGGAGAAATGGAAGCTGGATCTCTTTCTTTGAATCATTTCTTGGGCTTTCATTGATGCCACTCGCTTCGGATAACAGCTAACGCCTTGCTCTACGCTTCACGGAACGCAAATGTATGTGGTCTCTTGTGCGCTTTGACGGCGACTTGTGAGGTCTGGAGGCCATTTGTCGAGGTGGGGAATTTGCTGGAGATGATGGACTCATCCACTTCAAAGTTATGACAATATATCCGGAATGACACGAATCAACCGACATAAATCAAGGATACATAAATAAAAGATGGATGGATACATAGATGGATGAATGGATAGATGGATGGATGGACAGATAGATAGACACACGAAAATAGACCAATAAAATTAAAACATTTACAACAATGTAACGCATGCCTTCGAATTTTCGTGATCTGAGTGAACTATTTCGTTACTGATGTCATTTATATTCCGTACTCATCAGAAAAGTTGTTTGCAAAATGCTGCAGAGGCTGTCTCCGTGTGGATTTAGAGGAAACACATCCTGCCCTAATGGGCTTGTCTTCTGCAAGTTTAACTATAGGATACTTCATGGTGGCGTATAAGGGCTGCTTGAGGCCTGCTGTGTGAGCGGTACTGGAGCAGGCCCCGAAAGCACAATGACCCCCTCAGTCCAGCTGGTGAGGGAGGTATCTAGGCAGCAGGCGCTCTGCGAGTCTTGGAACATGACTAGAAA
>JAWQFJ010016002.1:10000-15000 GCA_034096865.1 Theodoxus fluviatilis
CAAACACTCGCTGAGAGGCAACGACTCAGGTTGTTGTTGCATCTGTGATCCTGCAGGCATGACTGTTTGAGCGTCAGCAGTGAACAGCGGAGCTAATTCCACGCGGAGAGCTCGAACCACATGGGATCTGCGGGAAAACGACGACCGAAAATAGAAAACAATTATTGGAAATATTCTTTTGGCCAGAAACACGTCCACGCCCATCGTTAGGGTTTGCGCAGACTCATCCTGTCTGTTGTCACGAATAATACCGTGCACTTCAGCTCGCACCCGTAAACCTTCTATTGTCCTCATTGCACGCGTCCGTAGCCACTGGAGTCTGTGAGGCGCGGAACCTGGCCAGGTCGCACCCATCTGGTGCTTTTCCAGAGTCTTCTTCCACGCCCATAAGCCAGGTCGTTCCGCTGCTTCTGTCCTCATTTCGTCCTCTTCCTATTCGATTAATCCCCACACCCAACCCAACTGCCCTTCGTCTGTCCCAACCTTTCCCAACGCATCTCATCTCATCTACCCACACCGTTTCCGGTCCACCTTTCCCATAATGCCCTCGTCATCCGTTATCTTTGTCTGCTCGTCAGTTTGATCCGAACGCTCTGCATTGATTCAGGAGGCTCTAAATCATGGCGCGCTATTGCGTTTCGCGGGGATGCGTACTTTATCACGTTTTGGGTTCGTCGATTCGAATCTTCGGCAGATGCTTTGCCAATAATTTTACCGTGCAGAAGAAAAAATCGACCATTGTGCTCCTTCCTGTTTTCCTTCTTTTTCTTCCCGAGCGGATCTGCGGATCGCCTTCCAGTTTCGCAATCTGAGATTGGTTTGATTGATAATAGTCTTAATTTGCTAACTGCAGCCCAAAGCACGAGATGGATGGTATCCACTGCTGGGAGGGAAGGAGGCCTAATGGAAAAGCTACCTGAAAGGGACTTCGACCTCGTTCCAGTGTCGACCGGGTTAGTGGGTGGATAGGTGAGAAGATTTGTGAGAGAGCAGGTAGGCAGGCAAGCAGGTGGCAAACAGGTAGGCAACCACATAGGCAGGCAGGCAAGCAGGCGGGCAGGCGGGTAGGTAGGTAGCTCGGTAGGTAGGTAGGTAAATAAGTAGGTAATAGGTAGGTAGATAGGTGGATGGGTTGGTGCGTGGGTATTTAAGAAAGTAGGTAAGTAGGAAATTAGATAGGAAGATAGACACTTTGCCACTGATAAAAAGTATATTTCAAAATCCTAGTTTTTGATAGAAAAGTATATTTTAAAATCATAGTGCTCGTAGGTAGATCCTATGTTTCCAAAGGAAGAAGGAATGATGCATGCACACAAGCCACAGTAATCAAACCAAAAAGGCGTGTAAAGCTAGAAGATTACCCGAAACCTTCCACACCCCTCTACACATATTGCATGTGGCCCGTGACTTTACCCCTCCCTCCAGTTGGAAATATGTAGCACCACATCACTCACTGAGGAACATTCCAACAGTGCAGATTCAGTAATCGATGCTGTGCCGTCACTGCGCTCACAAATTCAAGGACCTGATCCAACCACCGCTACCATACACTTCCTCTCTCCTCCATCCATCTCGGCCATTCTCCTCCTTCTCTCCATCTCCACCCTTCCCTCTCAGTGTCTGCAGTCTTGACTCCAGGTTGTGCGTAGACGGCCTCCTAGATCACTGCAAAGCTAAGTCTTCTCAGGGATTTGCCAAGCCACGGAGACTCACCTAGACAAGGGAGACAACTCGACCGTAATGTCTGATGGCGGGCGTGGCCTCGTGATAGAGCGCTATGCAAGACCTGTACACTCATGGGAAAGCCCAGAGAGTGCAACAGCTCCTTGGGAGCCTAGAAGAAAAGCAGACAACACTAATCTTGGAGTAGAGACTTGAAGGACAAAGGAGATCCGGTGTTGTTGTTAGTGTTTTAACTTTTTTAAATAATCGATTCTCAAGTCATTTACCGGTACTGATGTAAATACTCGTACGGTATCGAAGAACTTGAGTATGTAGTGTCTGGGAAGCGTAGCTGAAGTCCGTCGATTGTTAAGTATGGGACATAACTTTGTGTGTTTCTTTATTTGTAATAACTCATATATGACCGTGCACTAGAAATGAAGCAATATACCGAAAACAGTTTTCGATAAAACACTGAAAAAAATAATCAGCGCACCAATTCACTTCTACATTTTCCTGATACTACGTCACTGTAAAGAATTAAAGATTTCTTCTATGAACAAGATTTTTTCTCTCTAAAACATGCATGAATAAATAAGTAATATTGTGATTGAAATATCTCATTTCGTCAAATTTCATACTTCAGCCTTCTTTTCTCAAGCACGGTCACATGTTGCTAATAATAGTTCGTGAACACAAGAGGTCGGGAATGTGAAGCAGCCGTGACGCAAACTTTTGGAGTAATCATGCCATACATAACTGGGGAAGTTTTCAACCAGCGTTTAATGCTTGCACTCTTGAAGTTCAGCTGACCCTGTCGTAGCGTGACAAGGAAACGTTTTCATTCACTCAGATGACGTGCGTCGACTTTGCCGCCAAGTTGAATCAGCAATTTCCATTCATCAACTGACGAAGAAATAGAACGAAAGAAACTGAAACATGAAAAAGCCCATGAACAAAGCATGTCTTTTTGGAAGAAGTGGTGAAAGCAGACAGTGGAAATGCCTCGGCCAAACTTGCCCTCTCACATATCCTTCACTGTAACTCATATCCTGTGCTTGTCATGAACGAATTTGATACAAGTTATAATCTTGGCAGTTCTTTTTCCTTGTTAGTCACATTATTTCCATCACAAGCACAGTGACAAGAAATATAGCAAAGCACGTTGAGAGCACGAATTTTCAAATGACCGACGGGCAGAAAGAGGCAGACGAGCAGAAGGACCGAGAGACGGAGGGAGACTAAGAGAGAGAGAGAGAGAGAGAGAGAGAGAGAGAGAGAGAGAGAGAGAGAGAGAGAGAGAGAGGGGGGGGGGGGAAATGTTAACATACAGTATCATTTGCATGTATATGAGGACCACTGGAAGATTGACAATGATGTCAAAGTGCATTTTCCTTTCTAAATAAAGCTTATTAAATTGTATTTTAACTAAAGATCTCTAATTGTGACTTTTCAAAAGGTCAATTTGGCATGCGTCGCTTAGGGCGAGGAAATCAAGGCTCTTGTGAGGAATCCTACGGAAGGCGAGTTGCGTAACGAGAGGGACGCGTTGCTTAGCCTACCTAGTTGGCAAGTAATAGGCCGGTGTCAATATGTCTCAAACATTTGACTGTCTTTGCATCTGCTTTCACCGTTTTGACACATGTTGACACCGACCTATTCATCGCAAGATCCTGCAAGGTTCCTAGTGCATGCTTGCGACGAGATTTGCAAGAAACTCGCGTCAAGACGTTGTGCAGGTCGGATGTACTTTGCCGAGCGAGAAAGCACTTGATTTGCTCGCGTGAAGGCAACGCGCAGTTGCTGTCACCATGTTTCGGCATAACCTGAGAAGACTGATGGTTAGCTTCCTTTATCTGGCGTCTCCACTTGCCAGGACTGGGGTAAAAGCCTCGATTACGATGAATTGGCGTCAAAGTAAATGACTAACTGGATTGATGGACTCTTTTCTCTCAGACTGTCATGGCAGAGTTTAGGAAATTTCTGGAACATTTCAAAGACAGCAGTCCAAACACAAAAAATAGCGTTCTTGTTGGATAAAAGGATGCAGCAGACAAATTTAATTATTTCCGCATTAATAAAACAAAGTAGAACTGTCCATGCTCTGCTTCCACTTGAGACTTTAACTTTGCGCATCGACTTTAACATTATCACATGATATGGATATAAAATCCGGGCCCATTGACGGCTGGCGTGCAAAACGTTTTCTACATATTAACATTACAGAGAACGCAAGGTGTCCTAATTGCGAAAAGCAAGGGGTTTTGAAATCTGTGAAAGAACTAACAATTTCAGATGACAGAATCCATTCCAAAATAAAGCATTAAAAACAACAACTGCAACAACAACAACTGGGGGGGGGACTTTTTGCCATTTCCACATATTCATTCTCCATTTTCTTCCCTTGTATGTGTGTGTGTGTGTGTGGGGGGGGGGGGGGGGTATGTTTGGGAGAGGGAGTCACCCGGACATTTAATCCAATTTTGCCATCCTTTTGTTGCAAAGTTATTACTTTCATGCAGATGTCCCTGTGGAGACAATGGGGAAATAGTTTATAGAGATGTATGGCAATGTTTGTGCCATGCATTGATCCCTTGAAACTAATTGTATCAAAGTACAGGAGCTGGATATTCGGGGTCTGGCGCCTGGTCTCTCTTCCTAGGGGACTGACAGGAATCTAAGCTGCGACTCTCCAGCCTGCCGTGATGTCTACTTTGGTTCCAAGTTTTGAACCCATTTCCACCCAGTGCTACTAAAATAGAAATTGTCGATGGAGCATCTGGTGCTTTTGTTTCTAGGTCAGTGTGAACTCTTATCGAAGAGGCATTTACTCGTTCTGCTTCGATTACAAACTCAGCACGTGTTATTCTCTGTAGATAGACTAATTTTGTCATTCTCTCCCGTGCACGTCTAAACTTCATTACTATAATTGTATCATTGGAGAGCCACTGCCATATCTCTCTAATTCATCCAGTTTGATTTTCGCATAAATGTTTTTATTTATTGAACGGATCTAGCAACTCCATAGAGAGCCTGGAAAGGAATGATGACCCGCGAGCTGACATTACAATCTCCACAATGTGATGGAGTATCTTGAGCTTACGTATGCCTGCGTTACGTGTAAACAGCAAAAAGCCCCATTTCTGAAATGCACTTGTCAATGCACTGTTCTTTTCTGGTGTCAAAAGGCATCCCTTCATCTCCACAGAGTGAATTTAGACAACTGCCGGTGCGCTTGGCGTCTTCGTTCGAAAACCTGCCGCCCGATTACGTGGAATTTCGCGCTTCGGCTGAGCTCACGCGGATCAGCACGCGCTCGAAAGAGTTAAATATTTATC
>JAWQFJ010016002.1:20000-46733 GCA_034096865.1 Theodoxus fluviatilis
TTTGGACCTTAAAGAGGAGAATGATTTTACCCTCACCAAGCACGTTGAGCTGTTCCACGTGGACGGAAGGTACTTCACCCAAATCTCAAAGGATCCTTTTCGTCATCTGTGTTTCATGGGTTAGATGATCGTTGACAAAGATTTGTAATATATTCCACCTCAATGTTCACTCCATTTGGCTTTTAATTAAAGTTATCGAAAATGCTAATGATACTGCAAGGTCAGCGTTGATCGACGTTAAAGATTACCGTTATCACCTCCACCACCACCACCACAACCACCACCACCACCACCACAACTACCACCTCCACAACCACCACCACCACAACCACCACCACAACTACCACCTCCACAACCACCACCACCACAACCACCACCACCACAACCACCACCACAACTACCACCACCACAACCACCACCACCACAACCACCACCACCACCACCACCACCACCACAACCACCACCACCACAACCACCACCACCCCAACCACTACCACCACAACCACCACCACCACAACCACCACCTTCACAACCACCACCACCACAACCACCACCACCACAACCACAACCACCACAACCTCAACCACCATCACCACAACCACAACCACCACCACCACAACCACCTCCACCACTACAACCACCACCACCACTACAAACACCACCACCACTACAACCACCACCACCACTACAACTACCACCACCACAACCACCACCACAAAACCACCACCATCACTACCACCACCACCAAAACCACCACCACCACACCCATCACCACCACCACCACCACCACCACCACAACCACCACCACCACAACCACCACCACCACCACCACCACCACAACCACCACCACCACAACCACAACCACCACCACCACAACCACCACCACCAAAACAACAACCACCACCACCACCACCCCCACCACAACTCCCACCACCACCACAACCACCACCACAACCACAACCACCACCACCACAACCACCACCACCACAACCACCACACCACAACCACCACCACCACAACCACCACCACCACAACCACCACCACCACCACCACCACCACCACCACCACAACCACCACCACCACCACACCCACCACAACCACCACCATCACCACACCCACCACAACCACCACCAGCATCATCCTTATCGTCATCGCCATCATCATCAAACGTCGTCGTCATCGTCGTCGTTGTTACCGTTGTCATCGCCGCCGCTATTGCCGTTATCGACACCTACACAGCACACACCATCATCATCAATCATCATCATCATCATCATCATCATCATCATCATCATCATCATCATCATCATCGTCGTCGTCGTCGTCGTCATTATCATCAAACGTCGTCGTGCTCATCGTCGTTGTTACCGTTGTCATCGCCGCCGCTATTGCCGTTATCGACACCTACACAGCACACACCTTCAGATCACCACCACCACCACCACCACCACCACCATCATCATCATCATCATCATCATCATCATCATCATCATCATCATCATCATCATCAATCATCATCATCATCATCATCATCATCAATCATCATCATCATCATCATCATCATCATCATCATCATCATCATCATCATCATCATCATCATCATCATCATCATCGTCGTCGTCGTCATTATCATCAAACGTCGTCGTCCTCGTCGTCCTTGTTACCGTTATCATCGCCGCCGCTGTTGCCGTTATCGACGCCTACACAGCACACACCTTCAGATCCGTAGCTGTATGTAACATGCATGAAAGTGTTTTCAAAATTCCTTGAAACAACATGAATCGTTGTGTGGTTGTGCAATATCTCGAAATTTGGGTAGGCATTTAAGACACTCGTCCAGCGCGGGGAAATTCCCGCTGCCGAAATACTCCGAATTGAGTTGATGACTGCCCTCGACAAGAGAAATTATTCGGAAGAATATCTACTCTTTTCATCCTTTAAGAATGCGACTTTGCAAAGCGGCTCGCTATGTTGGCAATGATGCAAGGCAGTTGGGGCCTTGGTTCATCTTTCGCTTGGTTTGACCTGACTCGCTGCCTCCCAGCGCACCCTATATGTTGTTCTGCGGCTTGCGAGTGCCGTTGCACCAAGACAGCACGTGGGACGTCCCAGGGAGAAACAGGAAAAGCATCCCTGCGCTCTGCCGCCATTGGAGCTCCCACATATACATGTATGTGACGATGGATGGATGGATGAGTTATCGGCCTATCAGCCTTCGTAGGCTATGTTAGGCCACTGAGCACAACAATCTTCAATAAAGAAAGCGCAATTCAAGTCACGAATTCCCTACTCATTCGCCTCTCACGAATCGCTTAGGGAGAAGTGGTGGGGCTGTTCTTAACCCAAACCCACAGGGGGACACAACCCCAACCCACAGGGGGACACAACCCCAACCCACAGGGGGACACAACCCCAACCCAGAGGGGGACACAACCCAACCCAGAGGGGTCACAACCCAACCCAGAGGGGGACACAACCCAACCCACAGGGGGACACAACCCCAACCCACAGGGGGACACAACCCCAACCCACAGGGGGACACAAGCACGAGACCCATCTCCCCAAAATTAGTCGATCTGATACTTCGGTCAAATTGAGATACAGCAGAATTTGCACCACGGTGGGGGGTGGGGGTGGGGAGTGGGGGTGGGGAGTGGGGGTGGGGGCACGTGTGTGTGTGTCACTTAAACAATTGAGAGATTTGAATCGATTCAGAAAATGAAGCAAAACTCTGTGTACTATGTGAATTTCCAGGTTTCAGATCAACTGTTAAATGGTTGTTTTTGACGCCAACAGGGAACGTGTAAATACATCAGTTTGTGGGGAAAATACTGCTTCTAACCAAAGATTATAGGTTACACAAAGATAGTTCATTAGCGCATTGTCGTGAGGATCGAGACACGTTGTGCCCCAAGCGGATGGATCAAGCGTTGCCCTGTGACCTGCATTCGATTGTTAAAAAGTAGGACCTTTCAATACATTTTGATGCATTCAACATACAGCTTTGATAAATTAATGCTGTTCATGGCTTACATTTTCTTCGGATGGGTTTCTAGTATCCCAAAATATAGCTTTTTCTGCGCGAACTGGAGAGAGCTGCCGCCATTGAATTGCTCAAAGAGTAGACATATACGCCATATCTACACGAAAGCAGTCCTCTGATTGGTTCCCTGAATAGAATCCTCCAATCAGCAGGCAGCTTTCTTCGCCGTCTTGTCACTAAGCGGTGTGAGTACACTTTCCTTGATTCACTCCTACTACCGTCCGCTAGGTTTGACGTCTTGTAACTTTGAAGAGCAAAAGCTCGGCATGAGCTATCTTTGTGTAACCTATAATCTTTGTCCTAATTGCATCTCAGCCCTCCTCGTCATTATATGGATTCAATTGTACTTTCAAACGAATCCGTGTAATGCCTGATCACTCAGAAAACGTGAGACTCTCATCAGCTAGAGCGGTGCACTTTCATTGACCATCTCCAACCTTCAGTTTGCTGGGGAAGATCCTCGGATGAGGATCGAAAGCTACAAGTGAGTGGCTTCCTTTTTTGTTTGTGAGACAAGTTTAGATCTGTAGCCATTATCGTTAGAGTTCCTTCAGACTGGAAGTCCACGAAATTGCTCGTTCCCTGTAAACTGTCCTTGCCGACAGTATTACCTGCACACGTTAAAATGTTTTTCTAACGAATATCCGTCTTTAGTGCACATATATTAAAAACGATATAAATCACTAACCAGGGCACGCATCGGTATTATTTTTGTACCGTTATGAAGGAAAATCATCGCACTTTGCGATGATGCCATGATAAGGAAAATCGCCAAAGGTATTAGACAAATTCACTTTTGGAGGATCGGTCAGATGATACAGCCATTACATCGGCCTGATGTATGTTCTTGAGAGAAATAAATTAAATAATATCTTCGCTTTGCCGTCATCGCGATACCAGGCGCATCACATAGGTTCTTTTGCCCCACGGCAGCTTGGTGTCGGTGCCCAGGAGAAAAAAAGTCAAAAGTTTACCTGAGGTCTGCCAGACCTCCCTCCCCAGGTGTAGGCGTACCACGTCACGTTGCTCGCACCTGCCGTCCCCGGATACCATAGACTCGAGATTCCGTGACCCATGAGGTAAGTGTGATTTCCTGAAGGACCCGCGAGGAGCGGTGGAAATTGCTAAGCAGAATGTCGCTCATTTGGCTAATAGCGGGAAGACTCGGTGGTGGCGCATGCGCACGAGGTAATGGCGGTCCCGATGGACTTCGATCCCGTGCTGGTGGCGACCTTACGGCCAAATGATGCCTTGTAATTACAAGGGGGATCGCAATTAGGGTAATCACTTCATGGCCGGCTCCTTCCCCAATGAATTAAGTGAGCACGACACATATGGGGCTCTCCGTCCCCGCCCCCTCCCTCGTGCTTCTGGTCCCGCAGCGTGGAGAGGTGTGAAGGCAGGAGGTCCCCGACGGACACCAGGTTTCTTCAAAGGATGACCACACAGCCTCTGTCCAAAGGCAGTGCGCTTCACAGGAGCCGAGGTATGATCTTCATTGACCAGGGCTGCTCTTTTCTCTAACCAAATAAATGTTGGCCATGTTTAGCATTTTGGCTTGTATCAAAATACCGAGCCACCTCTCCTTTTCAATTTCCTTGTCTGAAGCTATCACAAGCACAAATACTAATACACAAGTGCATACAATTTCTTAGCAAATGAACAATTTGCGGTATTTGTGTGTGTTATTTTTACAGAAGGTAGAGTCCTCATCACATCGTTGAAAAAATTAATTCTCGTCGACATAAGTTTTTCTCTCCAAAAAGATGACAGATAGAGAAAGAGAATGATTTTCTCAGGCGGGCCACACAAGTGGACTCGTCCGAGAAGAGGGGCGCGGTGCACACAAGCTGGCGGGCCACAGCATCTCATTCAGGGCATTCATGCTCCAAACAGGGTCATATCCCCTTGCCAACTGCTGTAAATGTAATGTTTGGACAACATCCAGCAAACTACGCCTTTGTGCACCATTTTAATGTTTTTTTTCTTTCCTGAATATTTCTGTCTTTCTCGCACCCCTCTCCTCGAACGAGTCGACTAGTGTGGCCCGCCTGAGTTAGTCATTGCAGAAAAAAGATAAAGACAGCTGCCTTGAACCTTTCCTCTGTGACACAATCCTGTTCTGGAGCCTTTCGCTAGTTTCCTGGACTACTCGAAGCCGGTCTTGGCTAAGCGACTGGAGAAGGTTCCGAAAGCCCAGCAGCCACGGATTTTCACTCCCGCAGAACATTGTACATCAAAGACACCTTAGAGAGGAAAAATAATGATAAGTTGTAAGCTTTCTTGGACATGAGCGATCACAAGTAACCACTATCAGAGCAAGTAGCAAAGCCCCAACTAAGTGTGCCAGAAAATCAAAGCTAGTAGGGGTCGGTTTCTCCTGTCGTTCAACCCTGGTAATAAATGAATGGAAACTTCACCACTTCTTGATGTCTTCTGGAAGGACTTAATGCCACTTGGGGCTTCGCATGCATGAGGTTCTGACCGAGGCATTGAAATATTGGGATCAACGGTTAAACAATTAAACATGACATACTGAATGAGACAGCAGTAATAAAATAACAACAGAAATTGCTCTCACAAGCTTTACTCGTAAACTTCAAAACACTCGACATTCTCCATATCGTGATGTGTTGTTCTTGTCGTCGCTATTTGTACAGCTTACGGAGATCTATCTGTATGGAGGCTGTGAAGAGGTGGAAAAGGAGAGACTTCAAATGCATCGTCTTTGACGGGGCTCGTTGATTTTCGTGTGAAAAAGACGAGCCCACAACAATGCGTCGCTGTGGTAAACGTAAAGGTGTTAGTTTTATATGGCACCTTCTCATCTTTATCTGGTGCTCAAATCGCTGTACTTTTTATCTCCTGGTCAACGGATTATTTGATCAATTCCTTACAGGCATCTGACGACACACACATTAGAAGACGAGTAGGACGCACGGACGTAGGTACCAACACTATCTCCAGTCCCTGGGTAGTTTTCCGACCAGATGCTGGTTCGCGACCGGAGCAAGAAGTATTCGCACAAAGGCGTGCCCTCACTGCTATCACAGGTGCCCAGCTTCCTCCCTGGGTGGAGAGAGGCAAGGCAAGTAAAGCACCTTGTCCAATGATGCAACAAAAGGACCCGCTCAGCTTCAAACGCTGTTCCCGCTAGCCACAAACGACCGCTGGCTAACTCTCCAACTACATGACAAAAGCCCATTTGACACTCGATCGTGGGTAGCAGATTTCGCAAAACGATACATAAGTGGTCTTTTTTACTGCAGCATTTCTGAGGTGTGTTTCCTAGGACAATGATATGATAGCAATTCAATACAAACAAAAGGCATTTCCGGTCTTCTTTTTATAAGTGATCGTTGTAAACATAATAGGAGACGATATCAACATTGGGACGAAACAGCAGGCAGCGTATGGTCATGGAAACGGATTTATTACAAGAATTGATTCACTGGACGTTGCGTATGATAACAGCAAACACTTAAAAAAGAGAACGGAAACACCTTCGGGATTGCATTCCCCGCATATCATAGTCCTACAAAACCCGCCTCTAAAGCCACACAACATCGTGTCCATATCATCATTTAAAAACTGTTTAAAAAAATTGTGATTTTATATAGCGACTTTCCACCATTGATTGGTGCTCAAACCGCGTTACACTTTACCCCCTGATCACTGAGCATCTTGATCAATCCTCACTGTTTTACCGCACAGTTGCTAAAGACAGTTTATGGGGTTGGTCTAGACGCTTTAACAGCGCAGAAGATGTCCTATCAAGGGTATACGAATTAATTTGAGCTTTTACATGCCACTATGCTCTTCGATTGTTTTTTCATATTAATTTTGTGTGTTGCAATCTTACGTCCCTTTAAAGATGTGAAGAGGAAGTCTATAGATGAACATTAACTTTATTTATTTTGTCGAATGGTTCAAGGTCACTTGTGCGGAGTTAGGCATGTTGAGGAGAAGTCACGCTGACAAGAGTGCAGTGCTATTAGACAAATGCCTTGCATCTTGATCACACCTACACAGTTCTTCCACCTTGTTCGGCAATAACTGTCTAGCTGAGGATATCATACATATGAAGCATGTCTTGTGGGTTCAAACCATCAGAAAATTCCTGGTTATGAATCTATCCAAACAAGCCGGTGTCTATTAAATGCACCGCAGTGCGCCCTTTGTCTCGGATCTTTCTGTCTTGAAAGGTGTGTATGGCTATTAACTTTACATCTCTCATTGGTGCCATCAAAAGCATGCACGGCATATATCTTTCCAGAGTAGAAAAACGTTCACCAAAGTTTTTTTCAGTAGGCGGTCTCACTTTCAATTAATTTCCAAAATGATGTTGGCATGCGATATCATCTTCATTTGTTGTGTCGAGACTTTGACATGGGTCATCTGGAAAACAAACCCCTCTTTATTTTTTCCCACAGAAGACCAAACTATGTTGTCTATTCTCTGCGACAAAAAAGAACAACAGGTCAAGGGTATTAACTAGAAAGATTTGATTTATTACATCGTAATTCATGTAATTTCAAGATGGAAAATGAGCTGAATAAGTTGAGAGCATTGTCTGAACGATCAACGAATGGATGTCAACAAGTAACGAGGTGAACCCCAAGTATGTACAGTCTTCAAGGCGATGCTGAGAGGTTGAATCAAAACAATGAGCGTGACTGAAAGACAAAGAAACAGTTTTGGTGATCACAAGTTCATCTAATTATGAAACAGTACAAACTATCAGCGTACTCTTGGTTCAGGACGTACCGGTACCCTTATACTTTCCGACACACGTTTGGTGGATTTTTTCAGCGTTCTGCGTCTGAAACTGGATATATTATTTTTGCGAAGACGGCACAAACAATTTGAGTGTGTAGACATCATCTCAAAAGCAGTCTTTAACAACGAGGGCATCACAGTATTATTACGCCTTCGTTCATGCGCAGTCGACACTGAGAAATGTGGAGGTGAGAGGGAATTTCTAAAAAGGAAAAGTGCATGAATTAATGTGTTCAGTGCAATGAAAAATCGCCAGTAAACACATTACGGATCGTGAATGGGACGGTGTAGACAAAAGGGTGCTGTGATATTAATTTTTATTGAAACAAACCTAGAATAAATAGGTATTTTTCATATAAAGTTACAACGAGAGTTCTGTGCATCAATAACGATTCGTGCTTTCCATTATATGATGACCAACTTAGATTTTTCTAAAGTATTGTTTGGTGATAAGGATTGCATGTTATGAAGTACAATGGCAATGATTATTATGCAAAAGTTATAACAGTCGTGGAGTCGATAAAATCCTCCTACCTCCTGACAAGATATCTTTTTAAAACTCTCTTCGACACTTTCACGTCTCTAATATTTCCGATCGCTCGTGATAAATATTGAGGTCTGTTGTTAGTGACGTATATTTTTAACCACGTAGCAAAGGAAAATATGTACATTTGCGGGATGGAATTTAGAACGATCAGAATTTTGAGACTAGCTCAGCTGTCAACAGTACATTTGTTAGTGTGGTTTGCTATAACAGTCATCCAAAACTCTCCTTCGTTTGATGACTCTGTTGGCAGTGAAGGCCATGGTAATCTATTGACTTTCCATATTGCATAAATTGAGTCGAGAAGCTATTGGAACAGTAAGGCAAACGGACAGCGTTGTCAAGGCTTTTTTCTGACAGAATGGCGTAGCAAACCAACACGTTTCACAGCTTTTTCTTGTTGAACTCAATGCCCGAGAAACCCAGTACCCTGGATCGCCACAGCCACTCAGCAGTCTAGCATCTGTCAGAGCGAAAACGCACCTGCTCCTCTTAGCTGCACAATCATCACAGCCGTTTTCGAACGCTTGCAGCATTGGTGGCCAGATACAAAACATGACGTGAGCCCCGATTGCTTTTTATCTCCAGCTGTGGGGAGCCAGCCGAGTTCATGTCTGTCTGTCGGGTAGGACGGAGACGATGCAGAGGTAAATACAAGGGTGAAAGGCTTCCCGAGAAGAGCCGAACGTTCTGATCTGAATACGTATTGCATGATGCAAATATCACATTGAATCATAACCATGGAAGGTAAAAAATATATCAAAACGTCTCACAACCAGAAGGACTCCCGTTTCGATTATCTAGCGTTTGATCTAACGACTTAATGGGCTTGTTCTGTTCACTGATTACTGTCAACGAGAGAATGGGACAGAGGGAAGCCTCGTGTGGGGGGAATTTGGCGCAGATCATTGTAACAATGTAAGATATCAAAGGCTGTTAATTTTGACACAAAGGTGGTTTTTACCTAGTGCGTTTCGTGTCGTTTACACTTATCGGGTTATAAGCATTTGCAGTGTGGATCTATATTTACTTCAACCAAAGCTAGTGAGGGTGCTAAAAATATTAAATATTTTCAAAACGTTGAAAACAATCTCACAGGATAACAATGAACAGTTTACTCTCCTATGTAATCTATTGAGAGCTAGAGGCTGATAGCACTTGCACAAAGGAAAAGGATTTTGTCGTATCGTGCAAAATGCACAAATAGGAACCATCCAACGATCGCATGCACTGCTGAGTGAGGACACTTTCGACTTCAGATGTATTGCAAGAGACATGATTTCAGCGTGACAACAACTCGTCAATAAAAGTTTGATAAATTGTCAAAGCATTTGAAAGCATAAATATACAAATCAGTGCACGATGGCTAAAGTGAAAGGCAGAGTTTCCCAAACTGGGTTCATTCCAGCTCCAACATTTTGGGCTACAATTCTCATCTCTCTTTACCACAGAACAGTCTGTCAGAATCTGACTTGTTTCAAATCATGAAGATATCATGTTTCATGAGAAGACGCCTCCCTGATACAAGTCCCTGTCAAGTACGTGCAACGAAGCAAAAAGTCAGTTTCTTGGAGCAAAACACATCGATTCTCTTCCCCCTCTTGAATCCGTCACAAATGTTTGCAGTTTAGCCCCAAGTCGTGGTCAAGAGACCGAAGAACAACCCATGCTTTCTTTTTGACCTTTCACTACACACAACTCCCGGGAGGGAGTCATGGACGAACATCGTACAGATATTCCTGGTCAGTCATAGGATTAGTTCTTCTGTTTCGAGTGAAACCTCGAGTTCTGCTTTTCCCTCTGGCTGAGAAATATCACATGTGTGCAAAACAAGTCATAGTCAAATCAAGTGGTAGAGCTGTGTACATGTAGGAGCCTGACGTCACGACATTTGCCCTCGAAGCACGATGGCAGTATCTTGTTCCGTAGGGTATCGGCTTTCTGACACAGCAGCAACTCGCAATCAATTCCTTCATTGGGCAAGGGGTCTCAGGAACGGGTCATGGAAAGGTCAGCCCTGGCAGACACTGCGGCTTCGACAATTCCTGGAACAGACCGCGCTGCCGAAGTTAAAGTAAATAGGTGCACACCGGGACGCCACAAGGTCGTGTCACGAGTCCTCATAAAATATCAAGGTCTCTGTCCTTGACGTGCAGCTGTTTCTCGTCGTCTGCGACCTCGGCCAGCTCGCCAGGTTTGGGGATGCGTGTTTGAGGAAGTCCATCCCCAGACACTCTCCTCCTGGCCCTGCCTGCCGACCCCTGCCTACTGTCCCCGGCCTCCACCACGGAGGAGGCCTCGCCTGCCTTCCCGACTTTTCGCATCCTTTGGACCTCCTGGCTCTTTCTCTGGGCGGGCGGGCTCTTGGAGGGCTGAGGGTTGGGACCTTGGATAACGCCCATGCTGCCTCCATGAGCTCCTTGCTGCGATTGAGGATGAGAGTCAGCCTTGCTGCCGTTGCCAGTGGCTGGATGGGAGTCTCTCTTGCTCGCCGCCTCCTCGGACTTTCTATGGCCCGGAGACGAGGTTGTGGAGTTGGAATCCTGCGGCGTGTGGTGAGCGCTGTTGGAGGTGGTGGCGTTCTGAGGAGAGTTATACTTGGAGCTGGGGTAGGTGGACACCATCGAGGAGCAAGGCGTGGGCAAGGGCGAGAAGAAGCGCAGCATCTCCGCCACGCGCTCGTCGATGCGATTCATCTTGTGGTGCAGCATGTCCATCTCGTCCTTAATCTCCAGACGGATGTCATACAGTGACGTCAGCATATGCTGCTCGGCAGCGCTCAGGGCGCTTCCCAGCGAGAAGACGCTGTCTCTGGTGGCATTGTGGCCATCCTCAGGCAGCGTCAGTATGCTTGACGTCAGGGCGGCAGCATTCCCTCCCCCTCCTCCTCCCCCTACTCCTCCCCCTCCTTCACCCCCTCCCCCTCCCCCTCCTCCTCCTCCCCCTCCCCCTCCTCCTCCCCCTCCCCCTCCTCCTCCCCCTCCCCCTGCATCTGCTCGTCCCCTGTCTCCAGACCTCGCCCCTGCCCTCCCTCCTCCCCTTCCTCCGCCTCCCCCTGCTTCCCCCCCTGCTCCACCTCCTCCATGGCTGTCCTCCCCGCCGGCCCCTGCCACACTCCCAATCTGGTCAAGACGGTTGTTGCTGCGCAGGATCCCACTGTCCGTCGAATCCGTCTTTTTCAGGTTGCTCTTCGCGTCGTCCTCGGGTTTCTCCTCTATGGTGTCCTGCTGGCGCACCAAGATCTTCCCCCATTTGGACAGCGGCTTGACTGCCATCTTGGGAGCCTCTGGAGATTTGTTCTCAGCCCTGGCGGAGCCCTCAGCCGCTTTGGGGCCGTGGTTGTTCCCATCCTGGGGCTCATGGTGGACGGGTTCGGGGGGCGGGGCGGCCTGGATGCCGCCTGAGAGGAGCTTGCCCCATTTGGATGCGCCTCCGCCAAGGCGTGGCACGGCGCTGCCATTGCAGTTGCTGCTTTCGGACACGTTGATGAGGCGCGTCCCGCTCCGAGGCCGCTCGCTGTTGTTGTTGTCCGAGGCTGAGGAGTGCGTGTTGCCGTGCTCCACGTCCCCAGGGGGCATCTGGCCCCTGGCGTCACTGATCTTCCTGAAGCGTGAGATGAGCTTCCTGACCGGGTGGTCCGTGGCCAGCTCCAGCGGAGGATCGTTCTTGCGTCGCTCCGCCAGTTCCTTTTCTTTCTTCACGTCGGCCACCTTACGGAAGATGAGCTGCAAAGGGGACGTGCAAGAAAGACGAATTAGCTAAGAGTCACTCCTCAGAAGTAGCATCAAAGGAGAAATAGAACTGAATGAAAAAGAGATGAGTGACAATGACTTGGAGCAAAAACATGACTCGAATCTGGAGCGCATGGATAAAGAGCAGAAAGAGAAGATGGAAGGCAGAGAAACAAGAGCTTCAAAGAGACGTGGACAGATAAACGGAATGATGGAGAGAGAAATGGGAAGGAACGACCCCCCCCCCCCCCCCCACACACACACACACACACACACACACACACACACACACACACCCACCCACACACACACACACACACACACACACACACACACACACACACACACCCCCACAGACACACACACACACACACACAGAGAGAGAGAGAGAGAGAGAGAGAGAGAGAGAGAGAGAGAGAGAGAGAGAGCAATACAAAGGCATTCATACGCACATAAATGAATACACACACACACACACACACACACACACACACACACACACACACACCCACACACACACACACACACACACACACACACCCACACCCACACACACACACACACACCCACACACACACACACACACCACACACACACACACACACACACACACACACACACACACACACACACACACCCACACACACACACACACACACACACACACACACACACACACACACACACACACACACACACACACACACACACACACACACACACACACACACACACACACACACACACACACACACACACCCACCCACCCACACCCACACACACACCCACACCCACACACACACACACACACACACACACACACACACACCCACACACACACACACACACACCCACACACACACACACACACACACACACACACACACACACACACACACACACACACACACACACCCACACACACACACACACACACACACACACACACACACACACACACACACACACACACACACACACACACACACACACACACACACACACACACACACACACACCCACACCCACACACCCACACACACACACACACACACACACACACACCCACACCCACACACACACACACACACACACACACACACACACACCACACACACACACACACACACACACACACACACACACACACCCCCCCACACACACACACACACACACACACACACACACACACACACACACACACACACACACACACACACACAGACACACACACACAGAGAGAGAGAGAGAGAGAGAGAGAGAGAGAGAGAGAGAGAGAGAGAGAGAGAGAGAGAGAGAGAGAGAGCAATACAAAGGCATTCATACGCACATAAATGAATACGCACACACACCCACACACACACACCCACACACACACACACACACACACACACACACACACACACACACACACACACACACACACACACACACACACACACACACACACACACACACACACACACACACAGAGAGAGAGAGAGAGAGAGAGAGAGAGAGAGAGAGAGAGAGAGAGAGAGAGAGAGAGAGAGAGAGAGAGAGCAATACAAAGGCATTCATACGCACATAAATGAATACGCACACATACACACACTCACACACACACACACACTACATACACTGAGAGCAAAACTAAGACATACAAACACGCACACGCACGCACACATACGACACACGCAAGCGTATACGCAAGCACATATATGCAAACTCCTATTCGCAAGCACTTTTCGTGCATGCCGAAGAGAAATGCACACACTGCATGAACTCACCCTGTGCCTGAGGTTGTAGGTGAGGGTCAGGTTGCGTGCGAAGGAGTTGGCGAAGGCGTGGTAGAAGTCCAGCACCTCCAGCAGTCGGTCACGCTTGATGGAGTGCAGGTCACAGTAGGTCAAGGCGCGGACGTTGGCGCAGGACTGACCAATGCTGGGCTCCTTCCAGTAGTTGTCCCCAAAGACATCTCCCTTGCCTGGTCAGGAAGAAGTGACGGGCCATGTCAAGGCAATGGTCATTGAGAATGTGGCCACTGCATCCATTACCATGAATGGAACTGTTAGAACACACCGCGTAAGTTGATCATTCTTTAGTGTGCCTCTTCAAATGCAAACACTGTTAAATAATGTTTAAATATGAGGTAAACTGAACTGTCAGAGTACTACAAGTCAGTGAATATATTTGGAGTGTGCCCTTTCATTAACAAAGACTTTTCAATGACGTTATGAGATACGGGGAAGAGCGTGGGATAAGGTATGTAATGCAAAGACTTGCTAGGAGTGGAAGGATGGAAAAGCATCAGACAGTACGGGCAGACAGCTTCACAAAAGGATAAGGTGGATTTGCTGTCTTTCCTCAGCCTGATCAAACAGATGTAGATTGTACGAAGGTAATGTGCTACTACTCTTTCAATTTCATACAGCTTCACCGACCGTTCCTTCACCGTTTCTACTTCACGTGTTCCTGCTTTAGTTGCCTCTGCTGTGCTACTCTTGCGCTCGCTAGGTCTGTTTTTACTGCTCCCTGCTTATCTCTTGCTTTCCCTTCTCGTGCTCATCGCCATTTTGTTGCTTTTAAAAAATAAAGCTTCTTATTCACCTGCTTTCGTTGTTCCTTCTACCTTTACGGTCCGCCGCCATTATTCCCTCTGTTCCTTCCCCTGTCATCGCAGGGTATTATTGATTTATGTTCACGACGCTCTTTTGGTACTGGTACAGCTTCGACTTGATAGATGATACAAGCCCAAAACAACGTCTAGCGCCTTACATCAAAGGATCTAGTTATTGATTTTACATTTCATCGTGGCTATTCTCTGAAACTTTATCTGTCACATCTGGATCTGTGAGTTTTGCCGAGAAAAAGACACTGCTAAGGTAAGATAATAAAGATGGCAATATGTTTCCTATGTTTTTTTGTTGGGTATCTGATGAACAAGTCAGACTATTTGAGGTCTGTTCTAATATATGCCAGTTTGTGGTGCTTCCAAAATTTCCGTTCAACGATGCTTCTTACGCGTCACAAACTTATTGAATAGTGCTACTTGGGCTGAAATGGTCAAAGTCGGAAACATTCGCGGACACTGTACCCCAGTTTCAAATCTCGGCATTTCTCGCGAGAACGGACATTTATAAACGTCGTTTAGCTTAGGATTACACCCGAATCACGCGGACCGTTAAGCTGCATGGAGTACAGTACCGCCGAGCAAGACGTTTGTCACAAAACGCAGACACATTAACGCGGCCGGATCTTAGCATAACTCCCCGGGCGTGCGAGTCACGTGACTGTAAGGCCGAGATTTCAAAACTGGGGTACAGTGTCCGCAAATGTTTCCGACTTCGACTCATTCAGCGCTACTTGGAAGATGTTTTCGTCCCAGCCTTGTACGCCATAAATAAATGTCTGATCTGGAAATCGCCTCCAGTATTCATCAAATGTCACGGATGACGACTCTGTTTCCATGGAGACCAGATGGAGCTTCAGAGCGTGCAACGCGAGAGGGCGTTTAGACCAATAAATATAGTATTTCATCTTCTCATTAATACCTGAATTTATCGTTGGTTTTGTCTGTTTTTGCAGATGACCTTGTCCACGTGTTTTGTAGTTCTACTCATCTGGCCAACATCAGTGGTTTGGTTTCAGCATCACAAAGACATCTGCTCCATAGTAGTTTCTTGATTATTTAAATTTTCACACAATCCTTACGTATTCTCACGATATTTTTTTGCAACTCAGATGTCACCAACATATTTTCTGGACGGATGGTTTGGGAGTGAGAAGTAGGGTAAGAGAAACGGAGAGAGAGAGAGAGAGAGAGAGAGAGAGAGAGAGAGAGAGAGAGACAGAGACAGAGACAGAGAGAGAGAGAGAGAGAGAGAGAGAGAGAGAGAGAGAGAGAGAGAGCGAGAGAGGAAGGAGAGAGAGAGGAGAGAGAGACAGACAGGCAGGCAGACAGACAGACAGACAGACAGACAGTCAGACAGTCAGACAGGCAGGCAGGCAGGCAGACAGGCAGACAGGCAGACATACAGACAGACAGACAGACCAGACAGACAGACAGACAGACAGACAGACAGACAGACAGACAGACAGACAGACAGACAGACAGACAGACAGACAGACAGACAGACAGACAGACAGACAGACAGACAGACAGACAGACAGACAGACAGACTGACTGACTGACAGACTGACTGACAGACTGACTGACAAATAGGCAGACAGACAGACAGACAGACAAGCAGCGAGACTGGCAGGCAGACAGGCAGGCAGGCGGGCAAGCAGGCAGACAGACAGACAGACAGACAGACTGGCGGACGAGCGGGCGGATGGACGGATGGACGGATGAACAGACGAACAGACAGAAAGAAGAACAGAGAAACCAATAAAAAAAAGAACAAAAGTAAGAACGAAAAAACAACGAATGAAAGGAAGAGTGATAAAGAAAAAATATACAAAAAAAGAAAGAAATGTCCAAATGACGTTGAGGAAAACAACAGATCTCAGTGTTTACAAATGGCACTGCTCCTCTGCCTCTACAAACTACTAACATCTCTTATCCTGTTGTAACATTCCCAAACATACCATTCCTCTTTTTCATTTCTATGATGCCACCCCCGTCTCACTATCCCACATACGTTTCATCACACCGTCTTTTCCTTGTCATGTGTATAAAGTAGCTTTTTTACAGGCACACTAGTGTATGTTTGTCTGCATACACAGCTACTGAAAAATACCTTACTACTTTGCCACTTTCGTGTGTTTTCATGCTTGCCCTGTCTGTGTTTGTTCTGCACTACGTAACATACGTTAACATAACATAACGTAACGTAACTACTTTATTCATCAAAAATATGAAACTGAAAGTTTACATTTTACTTGCAGTAGGTGTTGGCTGTGTAGCACAGAAACTTCCCAATGCATGACCAAAAGTGACAAACAAGGGGTGATAACCAAAGATCAAGGGCAATTGGTTACTTTGCTGGAGGTTAAGATCGTACTGAAGTTGTAGAAAAGAAGGTGTTCAAAATACGTATGGCACATGGTACAAACTATGTATTGCTTCTGTCTGAATATGTTTGTAGAGGACGGATTGTTTGGCTACAAAGAAAGAGTCCGGAGTGGAATTTTCGTGTGGAGGGGATGATCTGCATTTGTTCATTATGAATTATGTCTTCTCTCTCACTCGATTACTTGTATGGTGGATCTGGCCGAAAGTTTCTACGGGTGTTCCAACTATACCTTGTGCCTTTTTTCTAATTGTTTTCATAGTGCCGTGCTTCCCACCCCTTTGACTGAACTAATCCCATTCTTGACTTAATACATGGCAAGATGGTACGAAAGGCACTCACTCAAAATGGCAACCACCTCGTCGTCCTGGATGACCTCCAACGACCCCGAGACGACGAAGCAAAGCGAGTCCAGGGACTCCCCCTGGTGGAAGATGAGGTCCCCAGGAGCGCTGTGCGTCATGTTGAAGTGCATGGCCAGAGCCCTCAGGCAACCGTCGCTTGCCAGCCTGAAGGCAGGGTGCTCCAGAAAGACTTTTCTGTTCAAGTGCACGCATAGATCCGCTTTCATGTCCTTGGGGCAGTAGTTCAACACCTGCAACGGAAAATCAAACGTAGGGTGCACTTGTGTTGCCAACAAAAGACAATCGAGTGCGTGGATTTGCAAGGGCGGGAGGGAGAGAGGGAGGGAGGGATTAAGGCCTCTCAGTCCTTGTAGACTATTTAAGGTCAACCGCCACGAAAAGCATTAAAACCGGTTAGAATAAAAACAAGTCAAGACACGATGACCCTAGTTATTTGTCTTTCGAAATGTGTAGGGAGACGAGGTGGGTCAATTCTTACTCCGAACCTGTGGAGGGATGGATTTGCAATGGACAAACACAGACATATCCACGGTGATGTAGGTCCAACTATTAATGGGCATTGTAGACAGCTGAGTGCGTGAGTGCTGGAGGGACGAAAGGTGTTATTTCTTTGGTGTGTAGTTTTCAATAAACAGTGTGACACATTGCCGTGAAAAGAAAACATGACAGTCACGCGATGTGGCAAGTAAAGAAAGAAGTTGTCACAAATGTATGGAACGATTGCATAACGCACCCTGTCTACCACTACTCAAAGCTGCCACTTTGCTTAGGACCCTTTTGATATGAACGTATGAATAACTAACACAGAGAGAAGTCTTTCGTCTGTCATGTTGTAAGTAGTCTGTCTATCCGATGAAGACTTCTCGGCGGGAGTTTTCACATTTTCCCTGGCGTTATACCCCATTAAACAGTTCGTTCCATACATGAACACGCACACACATGCCCAAGCACATGCGCTCACACTTCCCATCGCATGCACGCACGCTCACACGCACATGCAAACACTCACACACGCGCGCGCGCACTCACAGACACATATACGCAGCACGGAAGCGCACACACACATACGCATACACAAGCATTTACACGCACACACTCATGCACGCACGCACAAACACACAGGTAAGGTGTTAAATACATTTTTAATAGTTTGGTGGTTTTTGTTTCTGAAAGTTTATATGAAAATGTTAATAAAATGAACTCGAAACGTAAAAGTGCATTTGTTGCGTAGATATTCTAAGATGTCATTTTCTGCACCGCGGACGCTCCTAGGGAAACGATGCACTCTGGTCTCACCCATTCGCACAGGATAGTACGGAAGGCTGAGCAATAGGAAAGGAAGCAACTTGCAAGCAGTACAAAAATTGTCGTTGGAAGGTCTTTCACATATCGCGATCAATCGACTCTAGAGCACTCTCCAGGCACTATGCGTGAGCTGATTCCATCAGGATTGTCCTCGAGCGCAGTCTGATGTCCTGTTATTCAGTGATATCCTTGTCCTCATGATGCACTTCTTCTGTAGAGGCTATTCCTGGATATTGACGTCACCATTCAGCAGGGTTCATTGTGCCCTTGATATCGCGTGCTGATTTAGCATCCTTTTCAAGCTGTTTCTGAAAATAAATCAACCAGTGCGTTGTCCTTAATAAACCGTGATGATTAATGCCTATTCAAAGCTGACAGTCGTGAAGATCTAAGACTGCTCCTTTGAGCTGCTCGCTTCAAAGCATCACACCGGGTTTTCTCCGTTCTTCCTGCGAGCAATGAGTCTGTGATTATTCAAGAACTGGGATGGAGCCACCGAGCAGATCGACATCATAAACACAGGAAAGCCTTCAATATGTTCAGGTGGGCGTCGCGACAATTCAAAGTCGGCAATTCAACGTGTGCAACTTAAAGTCAGAAAAATTCCAAGTCAGCACTGTCTGACGTAGGCAGCGACGAAAATCACCAAAACTGCTGACTGTGACTCAAAAGTCGTATTATTATCGACTTTGAATTGTCAACCTTGAACTGTTGACTTTGAATGTCTACGTTAAACTGTGCTAACTTTGCATTTTTAAGATTTTGGATTGTATACTTTTAATTGCCTACTTTGAATCGTCGACATTGAATTGTCGAATTTGATCTGTCGACTTTGACTTGCCGAGTGTTAATTGTCTCTAAACCAAGAATTAAGCTGAACTCTATTGATAATTTTGCTGTTAGGAATACGATATGTTGCTTTAAGTGAATGCCACGATTCATTAAAGATGTTGGGTAAAGACTTCAAATTCATCATATGAGCCCAGAGAATGAGTAATATATAACTCATGCAAACGATATCACACAGTTTATCTGTACGTTCAAGAAGCAAGAAACACGTGACATACCTGAGTGCAGGATGAAGAGAGAAACCATAGTTTTGTGTGTATGCTCTATTACACTAGATTTTCTAAGACCGTGTATGACTGGTCGCTGGATATTACTACGATTACTATATATGAATCCATAGAGTCCTTCCTCTAGTTCACAATAATGTGAAGCCACGCTATGTTTAGTGCAAACAACGAGGGTGAAAATTCCTAACCTATTTACTTAGGAGTCATTCTAATTATTAAGGAGCACATTAACGGGGTCGGGTTAAGGCTCCATTTTTATGGGGACGCAGACATGTATGGAGCGTAAACACGGCCCCTTCAATGTGTCCCTTTACTAAAAGGATACCTTCTCCCTCCCGCAGAGCAGTCACATTCACCCTGCACGAGTACACTGACAGCAGGGGAACGACTAACTACGCTGATGAAGGCGTCGTTTTGAAGATCGAGATTTGGCGTAGTGGCTCCACCTGTCGGCAGTTGTGCGAGGCGATCAGGTGCCGGGGTTCAGTACCTGTTCGGGATGACTTCACTGTTATGTATCATCATACTTACATAGGAGATTCATTACAATGGCGGACGCAAGCAAACTTTACCCCTGCCAGTCTTTCGTTGTGGAGCATCTCCGTGCATGAGGCACGACGAAGCTGAGAGATAACGGCTGTTGCAAACGGTACGACAGAAACACACTGTTTCTGTTTCTCTGATCTTGAATAAAAATTGCGTTCGCAAATGGTGAAACTCCTCGAGCCTCTCAGCAACATGACAAGCCATGTCGTATATTTTGAATCTCTGCAAGTGGCCCTAGCTGACTCCGAGGCACATCTCGCTTTGAATAGGTAGCGATTTAAATGAACTCTTGCTGTGTTCTACATAGAGTTTTGATAAATCAGTACTGTTATTTGGTTATGGGTTCTTTGTGTGTGTGTGTTTAATTCTACGAGTGAGCGTTTTGCATGCAAACCGAAGACAAACATGGCTGACAGCATTGACTCGTGTGAGGGGGAAAGAGCGACGGTCGGAGGCAAGGAGCATTTCCACTGGCTTACAGGAAAAAAGATTTCATTATAAAAACTGGGAGAATAAAGCCAGTCCAAAACAGCACAATATGTTCCGGAAATCAAAAGACCAATGACATATCTATTTCTACATGAACAAATGTGTATTTCATGGTCCAAATAAGGTTTGTGTTGTTGCATCGTGTGCGACGGTCTTAAAGCGACTTCGAACGACCGTCGGTAGACGTCACTGGAGGCCATTGGACGTCATGACAACAAACAGCATAATCAGTGTCGCCTTGTGTGTGTGTGTGTGTGTGTGTGTGTGTGTGTGTGTGTGTGTGTGTGTGTGTGTGCAGTGTTTAATGAAGTGTCCAACTTTTGAAGGCCTGCAACCCAGCAATCTGGATTTTGTTCTGTTTCCTACTGTTGAAAAGTTCGAGAGTGCAATCCTTCAAGGCTCCAGTACGTAATCAATATGTCTTTAAAGCACAAAGATCTTGTTAAAAGCACGACCTTCCATCTAAAAATTATTGTTGCTAATATGATGATAATGATGTTATGAAAATATGACAATGTGTCTGGAAGCAACATCAGCACATTTTATATCAAGTATAGTGACCTTTTATCATGAACAACAGATCATTCGAGTAGGCATGCTCACAAACATGGCAAATGCACAACAGAGAGTCTTTTATAGACCACTTTTGTCAAGAGATGGTAGGATTTGATAGCTTCTTCACTGGCAGACAGTCAATTTTGGTCTGCCAACATTGAATTGTTACGTCCAGGGAATAACAAGAGTCGAGGCAAAGTCCAACAAAAAAAACTCAAGTCTGTGAATTATTGGCTTTCGGAAAGGATCATAACCATTAATCAAAACGGGGGGGGGGGGGGGGCCTGGTTTTATTGGCAGTTCAAAGTTAGGAGATAATCGAATTACCGACGAACTGCTTACGAAAGCCATGTTGACTTCCTCAGGGTGCAGAAATAGTCGTGTTGGTTACAAAAATCGGCAGGATTTTCTGAAATGGAAGCTGCGCAACAACCACTGACTTTCTCTAATACGATTACTATCTTGCCCTTGGGGGGGGGGGGGGTATCTCTATTTGGAGTTCGGTTCCACCCTTCACGTCTCCATCAGGTTGTAACCCACACAGACGCTGCACTATCGTCAAAAACATCCCACTGCAAAGAGCTGGAGCCCGATCCTGGTATCGACGTCTGCGATCAAAACAATCAGTTTCGCTAACGTTCAGTCACAATTGGGGAGGGATTCGCGTTTCAGAAAGTTGGCTTCCATATCATCATTATTGATTTTGCGACAGCGTGGGTTCCACTGAGAGAGACTAATACCGAAGACTTTGCAGGCACTGATTGCATCTCAGCTTTTGTTCCACACAAGACGAGTTGATTTTATCACAGACTTTGGAATCGCATTTTCGTGCTAGATGGTATTTCATGTCTTTTTCTACCATTTTGTAATGGATGGGACTCCTAAGAGGACAGATAAGTATGATTTATTGTAAGGTATACAAGAAAAACGCAGAGAGAACGAAAATCACAGAGACCCTTTCCACCGACCTCATCATTCTAAGTAATTCTGTCAAACTCGAAAGCTGACATGACAAAATGACCACTAGCGTTCTCTTGAGAAACTTCTTTCTAAGTCATTCACGCATGTTAGAAACTGAAGTAAACTATACAAATTACGTATGCTGGAAAATACGATTGCGTAAAGAAGTGCGCTCTCACGTATTTCTCACGCCCCCCACCCCACCCCCACCCCCACCCCCCACCCCCACCCCCACCCCACCCCCCACCCCCCCCCACCCCCCACCCCCTGTCGTCATGGTGCCAAAACAGGCGTCTTCATTACCGCGTGTGCGTCATTAACCCCTGAACTGCCACACCTCCAGTCACTCTATCCTGCTTAATGACGCAATAGTATCGACCCGTAAACACCCCGATTCGCTAATCACGCACGCCGATTTTGCTGGCATTGGTCTTGAAGGTCTCTGCATCCTTGAAAACCGGCCATATCTTCGAAGTTAGAGGTCGAACAGTCAATGCAGGGTCCCACGCGTTGTTGTGACACGTACGGGTCGGTCCGACCCTGGAGTCTAGGAGATCGAGCCAGGAGAGGTAATTATCGCAGTAATGCCAGAATCGTTACATCTCCTTGGCAACGGCATCACTCACACGAAGCAAACCTCAACCATTATGACAGTGACAAAACAGGGTTCTCCTTTGTGCTCGCCCACTGCGCCCTAAATCTTGCCTTGTGACATACTATTCACCAGAGACCCGGTGTGTGGGTGGGGGGCCTGGGTGCGGCCAATTGGCTGATTAAATCTATAATCAGCGTCTCACCAGCCTTCGCTTCTTGTTAAAGATAATGCACATGGTTTTTGGCACAGGTAGGATATTAGGCAGGGGAAACGGAAGGAGACAGCGGGGGGGGAGGCCGAGGCGAAAGCCACAGAAGAAGATAAAGGAGAAAGAAGCAGGATGGAGAACATTGATTGGTTTTGAAAGTGAAGAAAGGAGACTATTGACACAGGAGATTTGATCATGAAGATAGAATGAAAACAGCAGTCAGGTGAAAAAGGCGCAAAACACGAAGGAGGACGACCACGGGAGCCAGAAGAAGCAGAAGAAGAAAACAAGGAAGAAAACAGTAATGAAAAAAAAAAAAAAGCAGGAGAGAGCAGGGGACAGGGGCAGAGGTGAAAGAAGAAGGGGGGCTTGCGGAGGGGGACTAGTCCGGTTGGTTAATGGCACCGGTCGTCTCCTTGTTGCCGGTGGTTGGAAGGCCCCCTAGTGTAGGGATGACGAAGAAGAAGAAAGATAGGAGAAAGAGGAAATGGAAACCAGGAACAGAGAAAGAGGAGTGAGCAAATGTATAAGCAGATTGACTGACAGGACGGGCAGCCGGAGAAAAATTTAAAAGAATAAAAAGGGAGAAGCAGCGAGTGTAGGTAGAAAGAAAAGGACTGATGTTATTATAGGAGAATTTAGCAGTATGGTAGGAGAGAAAAGATTTGGAGTACGGCCTATGAATATTTTTTTGAAAAAAAAGAACAATCGGCAAGAGAGAGTGAGAATGAGGCGAGGCCATCCCCCATCACGCAGTTACCCCTTTAGATTTCCAGTACTGGTTATCCGAGATCAGTCCAATTAACTGCATTGTTAAAGAATCAGAATCTGGGCTTTTGAAGGACTGTTTATTCCATGTTGAAGCAGTATTAAACTTGAGTAGTTACATGTTATTCTCTTCTTCCGACACAGACTAGAGAGGAAGAACTCAGTGAACGCGACTCACCACCTCGCAGAGTGGCGTGAGAGGAGAGAGGTAGAGAGCGAGAGTGAACGGAGAGAGAGGAGGGAAGGAGGCAAGGTCGCGTCGCTCGGAGGAACAGAGTGACAGGAAGAACACTGAGAAAGAGAGGATGACAGAGTGTGACGCGGGTGAGAGATATTATGACATAACCGAGACGAGACGGAGAGGGCAGAACGGAGACTGAAGTGAAGAATGACGTGAGGGGGCGGGGAGAGAGGCAGTCGCTCCGTGGAGACGTTGTAGCTTGTCATGAGAGGAGCAGAGAGAGAGAGAGAGATGTAAATAGGGCGATGGAGGAGAGAGTGATTGGCAGAGAGACACGCCGAGGAGAGAGAAGCATTGAGAGAGGGAGGAGAGATATAATGAGAACGTGCTAGGAGAGCTGTCCTGTTGCACTGGAACTCTCCGCGCCGTCCGTATCGCCAGACCCCGAACGTACCTCTCCCAGACCGAGATGCAAGATGGAGCCGCACGCACGCGAGTGCAGTACGGCGTGAGGTATGGAGAGTGAACACTTAGACGATCGGGGTGAGAGAGGAACGCCACGAACAGGTGCACGGCGAACCGCAGAGGCCCACAGATAGAACCGGGCTCGTAGACATCACGATGGATGGACGAGCCTGGCTGAGATTGAATAGAGTAGTTCGTCGAAGATCTTGCGTACGAGGGGGGCACCTGAGAGAACGTGACGGGAACCTGCCTCCACGCTGGAGACTAGGCGCTATTTGGCTCCGGGTCGCTATCTGAGTCGGAGGGGAGATAGGAAGCGAGAGGACCGGCGAGGAGTTAGCGAAGTCGGATGGGCGTCTGGTCCTAAGTCAGTACGAGGAGCAGCGAGGACTCCGACTACTGTCTCTGATGAGCGACAGATGGCGAGAGTCGGTCTGGACTTGTCTGCTCCGCTACCCGATCTGAGATAGAGACCTCCTCTTAAGTCCTGTCCTTATTCTGAGCCGGACGTCCGAAGCGGAATGCGTGATAGGAGACTCAAGAGGCTTCGCGTAGGATTGATCAGCGAGACGGTGGAGTGCTCGAGCTCTTTGGATGACTTCTTACTGCCGCTGTTCCGAGAGTCTGTTAGATGGCTTGTTTGCCCAGCGGGCGACAAACTTCTCGTCCCGTACCGGTCCCAGAGGCGCACCTAACGATGGGGATGGTGTGCGCACGGGAACGCTCGTCTTGTGTGGGTTCTTAGTCGATGAGTCGGGAGACCGTGACGACGATTTTGCCTGTCTGATGGACCTCTTTATTACTGTAGGAGGAGGAGGGTAGAGTTTGCTAGGATGTAGAGAGGATTGCGATGGCGAGTCGGATCAGTGGTCGGCCGTAGTAGGAGAAGCCGTGCGTCGGTACCGAAGACGGAGCGCGAGTTGAGAGAGTCGGATGTGGACCGAGGCCGTACAGAGAGGGGAGAGAGCGCGAGTACCTTACAGGTATACGTGCATTGGATATGCGAGAGGTCTCAGGTCTTCCTGTTGTCTCTTGCCGCCTTGGAAGTGAGTCCTTAAGGGATGAACCCGGATTGGAGAGTGACTTGCCGTATGGTGCCGCTCCCTGGTGTGTGCGCTCGAGAGAAGGTCCGTTCCTTGTAATCGATGTTGCTGGATCTCCGCTTTTCCTCGCGGTAAGAGAGATTTCTGAAATCAGGTGGCGTGAGAGCGGCGTTAAAACCAGGGTGGTGAGATTTTCAAGCAATGGCAAACGACTCCGAGGACGTTATGGAGACGGGATAGATTCTACATACAGACGAGGTGCGGGGAGTTGGATGGAGACGAAGGATTCGCTGAGTGGCGCCACACGAGGTGAAGATGGAGATCAGACACGCTGAAGAGAGAATGGATCGCAGGCCCCGAGCCGGAACGGTTGAGACGTGTAAGATATAATACTTGTATCTAAATGATCGATATTTTCTGTGAGGAGGGAGCGAGCTAGAGGGAGAGTTGATTGCGATAGGGATGTAAGAGAGCGGTGGGCTGAGAGAGACGGCCAGTAGGAGCACTAGAAAAAGAGACGGGAGCGAGTGAGAGGGTCTGATCCGGAGTTTAAGAGGTCGCGAATCCTTGCGTAGTAGAGGGCCTGACTGCTCACGAGAGATGAGGCCGGTGAGCGTCGAGAATCACGGACTGGAGAGTGGGGGAGACACAGAAGGAGGATGGTGGGGAGCCTTACCCTGACTATTTCCCGTTATCTGCGTCTTACACGCACCCTGATATGGATACATTGATTCGAAATGAACTGCTGTTTAGTTAGAACTTCATGTTGTTGTCTTGTAAATTACACCCGACAGACCCTGTCATACCCCGACCGGCAGCATCACTCGATCTGACACATGGTACGGCTTTTTTTTGTTTCTATAAGAAAGGGAGAGGAGTCCGCGACTCTTTGCCATCACCGCCTCCCTTCTCTCTCCGACATTTCTTGTTGTGAGCGTGCAGGAATGGACGTTCCGCTGAGCCGGATAGCCCCCCCCCAGGGCCGGTACTAGTGGTCGATAGACCCCCTCGAAACCGCGGTCGCTGATTACGGACCACAGTCGTCGACCACGAGACCGTCGGATGGAGCTCGCTATGACACAC
>JAWQFJ010016003.1:0-15000 GCA_034096865.1 Theodoxus fluviatilis
ATGTATCGCAGTGAGGCCATGCCTCGAAAGTTTGCTACTCACTCCACACACGCACATACACATACATATATATATATATACATGCACATAAACGTACACTCACACGCACACACACACCACGCACACACGCACACACCATACACATACACGCGTGCCCGCGCGCCCGCCCACATACACACACACACACACACACACACACCACACACACCACACACACATCCACACACTCACACACACCACACACACACACAAACGACCTCGCCATCTGTGTCCAAAGCGGGACGCAGTTACACTTGGGGATTTCCCATGCTGTGGATGTGCAATCCAAAGCAATCAATACCAATAAGCAATCAAAACCAAACCAAAACGCGTTTCCACGATCATTAAAAGTGATCGATGAAATCATACAGGAGTCGGTATCGAAACTGGTCCGAAAAAGCCGACAGCGTGTTGTGTGTGTGTGTGTGTGTGTGTGTGTGTGTGTGAGAGAGAGAGAGAGAGAGAGAGAGAGAGAGAGAGAAGAGAGAGAGAGAGGAGAGAGAGTGTGAGTCTGGCTGGCAGAGTGGGGGGAGGTGACGGAAAGAAAAAAAGCGGGGGGGGGGGGGGAGGGAATGTATGAAGACATCATCCTGTCTCGTGTGGTCATTACCGTGTTTCAAAAAATAATCTTTCACTGCCAGTTGACTTGAAATAAACACCATCCTCTTCACACTAGTCCCCACCCCCACCCCCACTCCATTTCCTCACCTCCGTCTTCCAGTCCTCCTCCCTCCACTCCAGTCTTACAGAGAGGCTGACTGGCGTGGGAAACCAGGTAAGCGTGACGTCAGAGAGAGATTCAGAGCCCTTCGAAGGTCCATACTGGGGGAGAGATTGTTACAAAGGAAGAAGAGGTTGAAGAGACGGAGAAAGGGGGAGGGGCGAGGTAAAAAGGAAAGAGGAAGGTGGGGAAGAGAGAGGGGGGAGGGGGAGGAGGTTTTTGCCCAGAAAAGTGGGGAGGCGGCGTGGGATCTGGGCAGCTTGTTGACGGCGTCTCGTGTCTTCATCAAACGGCAGTGTCCTCCTCTGCCCCTTGAACCCGAGTCCCCCTCCTCCGGCCCCCTACCTTTCCCCCTCGTCTTGTCGCCACAAACCCCTCGCCTTCCCCCTTCCTTCTTTTCTCAAAGCCCAACGACACGTTGGGTGCTGAAATGGCGGCGCTGGCTTTGATGTGGTTTACCTGTGTTTACCTGGACGGCAGCGCAGTTCACACGGCAATGGTTGGCAGGAAGACTGGCTCCTTGAACTTTCCTATGTGGTCTGTCTGTCCCACCCTGTCGTCCTTTACGCTCCTTCTGCTCCCCTTTCTCCATTCATCTACCATTTCTACTCTGACAGCTTTTGACCCTGTGATTCAACCCCACACCGCTATCCTCCATCTTTCACCTTCAACAACGCCCTCCACCTCCCACAAACCTTGTCTGTCTTTAAAGTGCAAAGTTCTCCCTCAGCATTCTGGCGGGAAGAGTGAAAATAACCCGTGGTCAGCTCATGGGCAAAGCCGTCTCTGTGATCTTAGCATAGCTGTTTTGGCGTCTGCTGTCACTGACCGCTGGTCGCCGTCGGTCATAGTATTATTTTTGGTGGGGAGATGGTGGTCTTCTCCGGCAAGGCAATGACCTGGCGTTACATCGGACCACAGCAGTGCACGGGGTCAAATTTCCAGCCAAAAGTCCCTGCATCCGCTGTTCGCCTATTAAAGGAAGACGGTATGGAGACAAAGTGAAGGCAAGCGATTTGTGGATGCAATGTACAATGGCAACCCGATAATGAATGAACCAGTGAATGAAGTTTTACGGACTAATAGCCTTTAAATGCCATGTAAGGTCTTTGATTTCGCAATCACTAGAATTAAAGTAAGAGCAAGCAAAATCTTGATTTCCCTAGTCATGAATATTTTACGAATCGCGTCGGGAGACGCAGTGGGTCTATTCCTACCTCCAGCCCACGGGGGAAGGCAACCTGATAATTTGCAGCCCATACGAAGACTACGGATATCTTGTTATTCCATCAAACTTAAAGTAATATAGTCAAGAAAACATTACTTGATTATCTTTATATATTTTTTTATTTTGCTGTCCGTGGGAAGGCATCTGAAACAGGTCGCAAACCTTTCTGACAAGGGTCCTGACTTTGTGGCAACTGTCTTGACAGCAAATTCCGCTAATCATGACTAAATCCCTTACCCTCTAGGACTTCGAGTCAACGTGTGACCACAACCATAGATAATTCATCGAATTTGGTGTAGACAAAGAGGTAAAAAGGAAAAGGTGTGGTTTTATACAGCGACTCATCACCCATGTCTGGGTCTCAAACCGCTTTACACTTTACCCCCTGATCACTGGGCAGCTTGATCAATCCTTCACTGGTACCTCACAACAAACACAGTGACAGACATTTAAGACGCACACAGTCAGGTACCAGCACCAACTCCACTCCCTGGGGAGGATTCCAACCCGATGCTGGCTCATGGCCGCATACAAGGGTTAATCGCACAACAATTTGCCAACATTGCCCTCTCAGGTACCCGGTTTTACTCCTGGGTGGGGAAAAGCAATGCTAGTTAAGCATCTTGCTCAAGGATGCAACTCTGGGAACCGTGCAGCTTCGAACGCCGCACCCACTAGCCGCAAGCGACTACAGGTCAAGCACGCTGACCACTCGACCACAGATGCCAGAGACTCATGCTGGAAAATTTGCAAGAAAGCAATGTCAACAAAGCAACTGTTCACATGCGTCAAGTGGTGTAATAACTTACTATGTCTGGAGTGGAGACTACCAGGGGCGCGTTCAAGGCAGACGCTTGTCAGTTGCTCACGGAGCCGGGAGGGAGTGAGTGAGAGTGGCAAAACGTGATCGGGGCACGGTCATTCTGAAGGACCAAGTTTGGATCAACAGACGCCACGTCTCTATCTTAAATGCGCGCCTGTTAGGGTAGTTTGACTCCACCGTCACCTATGCAACTGTAGAAATCAAAATAGAAGAGCTTTGTCGAGTCTTGTCATCGTTCGTAGACAAATCGATCTGAAGTCTGACCTCCTGCTTTTCTCCTGTAGGATGGAGTCAGAATTAATCCACTACATCTCACAATTAACAATTAACTCGGGAAATCATTACTTGCATTGCTTTTATATAGCCTGCAAATGATGCTGGGCCGCAAAACCGCATTCAATAATTCGTTTATTCATTCATTCATTGACCTCCTGTTGAAGCCGCGTCGAAAGTGACGTTGGACAGTTTCGGTCTTTTTCTGCGGAGAGCATTGTCATTTGACCAAGTAATTACAATCATTCCATTGGAAGAAACGGGGCGACCAGGGTTGGTGGATTACCCGCTATACCAGCTCCCTTCACAGTGTCTCGCCTGTGTTTTACCAGACAAGTCAGGTCCCTTCGCAGTGTCTCGCCTGTGTTTTACCAGACAAGTCAGGTCGCCATGCATGCTAGATGACAGAGCGCTGGGGAAATGGCAAGGACTGTTAGGGAAGTGATGAAATGCCGCAATGCAGGAGGAAGAATCGTGGAGTCCAGCACATCTGTGTAAGAAGACTGTCAAAGGAAGAATGAATCCTCTCAGACAGACACCGGGGTTCGAAACAGTTGTCTTCATCGAGCTTGGCCGTTTTCTTCTCCAAGGTCTCTCATATTTGTCCAGTTCCAGGCCTGCCGATCTCAAGGTACAAGAAAGCATAAAATGGAGGGTCTGGCAGGCTGACTGGCGCAGTAGTATCCTTACAGAGGAGGAAGGCGAGGAGGAGGAGGAGGAGGGGGTGGAGGAGGGGGAGGGGGAGGGGGGGGGGGGGGGAGGGGGAGGGGGAGGGGGAGGAGGAGGAAAAGAAGGAGGAGGAGGAGGAGGAGGAGGAGGAGGAGGAGGAGGAGGAGGAGGAGGAGGAGGAGGAGGAGGGAGGAGGAGGAGGGAGGAGGAGTGATTTGAGGGGAGGGGGAGCGCTTGTTCATTTCTATTTAATCTAGTATTTATTGCATTAGATCTAGGGAAATTAAACTTGCACACACACACATATCATATAATATTTGCCATTTTAGATGTCCTTGAACTTTTTGTTGAAGTTTTCATCCTTCAAAGGGTACTCCAGACTGCCAACATAAAAATGCTTTGAGGAGGATGGGAATAGGCTTGGTGAAGATGTCTCTAAGGACCACTCATTAATGTCAATTGACCGAGGACCATTATTTTGTTGTGTCAAAAGTCGTATGCTTTCCTGTTTTTACAAGTACCTCTTCTCAACCGTTACGAAGACGCTGGAAAACTTTGTAGTACTCACTTCTACTGACAATAATTTTTGAAGTCATCTCCGTTGCCACATTGCACTTGCATGTCGTGTGAATGGATCTACGTGTTTGTTTTCTCACTGCATGCGAACAGGAGCATATATGTACATGTCCATAATTGCTTCCTGAGTCCTCTTCAGCATGTGAATCTACTGTCGTCTCTCTCCACTCCTCTCGGTCTTCCAAATAGCATGATAGTGGAGAGGCAGGCGGTCTCTTCGCTTGTCCACCCGTCAGAGAGAGAGAGAGAGAGAGAGAGAGAGAGAGAGGAGAGAGAGAGAACGAATACATTTATTGAATAGGCCACCGGCCCCTTTCAAGTGTACAGTGTCAGTACATGTCAACATATTTCAAGTATACAGTGTCAATATATTTCAAATGCACCGTGTCAATACATGCCAATACATTCAAGAGAAAGTTATCTAGCAGATATAAAAGCTGTCCCGTTCCGCAGACTCAAGCACATCTTGTCTACGTTTAAATGCCTTATATAAAACATGCTAGTTGATCTTATGGTGTTCATTTGTTTACTGGACATTAAGGATGTTACCGGTTCATCGACGTTGAAATCTAAGGAAACAAATAAGAAACGCTTCCTTAAATCGTGTAATATATGACAATAGAGAAGAAAATGAATCTCTGTTTCTTCTCGCTCTCTGCAGAGCGGACACAAATTAAAGCCATCACCTGTCACGTATCTGTATTTATGAGTGAACAAATATGTAATTCCCATCCTAAAACGTATGTATATATCTCTAAATAGTATTTAGAGATGTCATAGAGGTACTGTTCAGTTCCAAATGATATTTTGAATAGTCTATAGAAGGAGTATCTACTACTGTTTCTAACTCGCATTTCCCATTCAGTATAAAATCTGCTAATGAGTTTTCCTCATGTTTTTCAGAAACGTTTTTTCGTTGGCAACCCGCTGGTTTGCCCATACAATTTCCCAATCACATTCTACAAGTATCTTCTTTATGTTGATTGCACAAAAATTCTCATTATTTGATGTGCATAGCATCATCTGATATACTCAAAAGGGTAACCTACTTTCGCCCATTGTCAGCATTTTCAGCCAGTACTTGACACTGCGTAATTTGGCATTGACAGACAGAGGGAAGCGTCCAGTGTCCCCATAGACCATATCGTTAGAGGTTCGTGAAGAAACATTTAAGAAGATTTTCAAAGCATGTAGATGTACACTTTCTACCGTGCGACAATCATCCATTCCCCAAATTTCAGACCCATACAAAAGGATCGGTTGGATCTGTGCATCAAACAGTTTAAAATACACATCCGGTGTTACCTGCGAAATTCTTCTCAATGACCTAGTCAGAAGTAACAGGCCAACTCATTTTGCGTCTCTTTTGGACACAACTTTGTAGAGAGTATGTTGCCAAGATACTTGACAGCACGGAGGCAGTCCCAGTAGGACTCCTTTCTTTCTTCTCGAACTCCAAGAAGCCTGACGTTATTTCGAATAGATTGAAGCTCCATGTTTTCTCGCTGTCACTCTGCCTCGTTCTGACTATTCAGGCATTCATTTGCGACGTGGATTAACTTTTCTGTTTTGCTCTGCTTGTATTGCCTGACTCAATTCAATTAGATGTTGATATTGTTCCTGCGATCTTATCTTCGCCTCCTGGAATTAGTTCTTCAGATGCTCTTGTTGGTCACAGAGCCACTGCATGAAAGATTTGGTATAAATGACTTCACACTGAAGGCTGTCGAACTTTTCGCAAATCATGTTCGTCAGTCTTTCGTTTGCCTCGGTCATCTGTATATTGAGTGTCTCTAGCTTGTCGGTCACATCAGGAGCGTCTGTTCCGGCAATAGTGCACTCATCTGTCTGGGTTCCATTGCTCGTTCCAGGCCCGGGGTTTTCAGAAATGTCGCCGCTCAAAAGCAGACGCTGAGAGAAGTCAACGATAGCTGTTGGTGATTGACATGACCTCACAACACAGGCAAAAATCAGAGACGAGTAGAAGATGAATCCTAGCACACAGGCTTTCGCTACACCGCGCGACAGCTGGGCTCGGCATGGGCGAAAAGCGCTCACGCTCGACCCATCACAGGCAGTGCCACGAAGCAAGAAAATTCCAAACAACAGGGCAATAGTGTCGTCTACCTGTAGTTCGAATCTGCCGTCAGGATGGTGTTCACGGTCGGTTCTGTGGGGGCTTTTCAGTGGTACGATGGCAGAGAATAAGCCGATTCGAGCACGATATGGTGCCGTATCAGTCCCCATGACTGGGGTGCTCGTGAATACAGTTCACCAATGAGAGAGAGAGAGAGAGAGAGAGACAGAGACAGAGACAGAGACAAAGAGACAGAGACAAAGAGATAGAGACAAAAAGACAGAGACAAAAAGACAGAGACAAAGAGAGAGACAAAGAGTCAGAGAGAGAGAGAGAGAGAGAGAGAAAGACAGAGAGAGACAGAGAGAGAGGCAGAGAGAGAGAGAGACAAAGAGAGACAGAGAGAGAGTGACAGAGAGAGAGAGAGAGAGAGACAGACACAGAGACATAGAGAGAGAGAGAGAGAGAGAGAGGGGGGGGAGGGGGGAGGAGACTGATAGACAGACAGATTGACTTACAGGCAGACAGACAGACAGACAGACAGACTGACAGACAGACAGTCATTCAGCGTGGCTGAGACTATAGTGCATACAGTCTCAGCAACAGGTTGGTCACGTGATAGCCTTAATTCTTCCATAACATGCATGCTGAATGGCATATCACATCGTTGAGTGTATTCCTCCGCTTGTTGTGATACACTCGATACTGGCAGCCATCTTTCCGTCAGTTCATTTTCTATACATCGATTTCCCATAAATGTAAAACTTGTATGCGGTAAAATTCGAATCACAAGAGTGTAATATTGTGAACTCTACTAATTATAAGGACTTTGAATACAACAGCAACAATTAAACTTCATTGTGCGAGTAAGGCAACCAATCCTGTCTGCATAATGATAATCTTTTGGACCGATAGTACGATACGCCCAGAAACCCGCTGAGTGCTTTTACTGATGATGAATCATTAATTTAATGTATGCTTAGAAGGATTAAACTTAGAAAAACTGCTTCTGAGCTCTCCGATGATATCGAACTTCGGAATCGGACGGATTCCTACAGAAGAAACTTCGACTCGATCAACGTTCAACACAGAGACAACAGTGAGTAAAATCTTCCTTCTACTTCTAGATCAGTCGATACACGAATGATCGAAGTGTGGACTCAGCAGCTCGTCAAACAGTGTGAAGGCAGTTAGACCACAGGTTCCGGCCAGAAAGCATTTACTTGCGAGAGTTTAACCATAGATTCACGAAACCAGCCCGGAGCCATAGGAATCCTTTTCGATGCGTTTATACTGACTAGTTCCAAAGACAAGCGCACGTGCTGAAGGCAGTTTGCAATCTTATAGACGATGTTCGCGCTAAAAGTAGTTCTCAAATGATTTCCTGAAAATCTCATAGATTAGTTTTATTAGAACACCAAATTTGTGTTTATCTATCGGGATAAATAATTGGAGTGAAATAGAATCGTCTCTTTTTACTCTCAATGGTCTTTTGATCATGTTGAATTTTGATTGGTAAAATCATTGGAATGTGGGGCCGAAGTCACGTGACCATCCTGTGTCAGAGATACTATATCTCTGTGTTCAGAATGACAGACAGACAGACAGACAGACAGACAGACAGACAGACAGACAGTCAGACAGACAGACAGACAGACAGACAGACAGACAGACAGACAGACAGGCAGGCAGACAGACAGACAGACAGACAGACAGACAGACAGACAGACAGACAGACAGACAGACAGACAGACAGACAGACAGACAGACAGGCAGGCAGACAGACAGACAGACAGACAGACAAACAAACAAAGATAGAGACAGACAGACAGAGAGACAGACAGACAGACAGGCAGCCAGGAAGGCAGGCAGGCAGACAGGCACACTGACAGACAGAGAGGAGAGGGGAGGAAAGAGACCAGTACACAGAAAGACGGACGGACGGACAAACGAACGGACAAACAGTCTGACCAAAAAATGTTCTCTCTCTCTCTCTCTCTCTCTCTCTCTCTCTCTCTCTCTCTGTATGTCTCTGTGTCTGTCTCTCTCTCTCTCTCTCTCTGTCACTCTCTCTCTGTCTCTCTTTGTCTCTCTCTCTCTGCCTCTCTCTCTGTCTCTCTCTGTCTTTCTCTCTCTCTCTCTCTCTCTCTCTGACTCTTTGTCTCTCTCTTTGTCTCTGTCTTTTTGTCTCTGTCTTTTTGTCTCTATCTCTTTGTCTCTGTCTCTTTGTCTCTGTCTCTGTCTCTGTCTCTCTCTCTCTCTCTCTCTCTCATTGGTGAACTGTATTCACGAGCACCCCAGTCATGGGGACTGATACGGCACCATATCGTGCTCGAATCGGCTTATTCTCTGCCATCGTACCACTGAAAAGCCCCCACAGAACCGACCGTGAACACCATCCTGACGGCAGATTCGAACTACAGGTAGACGACACTATTGCCCTGTTGTTTGGAATTTTCTTGCTTCGTGGCACTGCCTGTGATGGGTCGAGCGTGAGCGCTTTTCGCCCATGCCGAGCCCAGCTGTCGCGCGGTGTAGCGAAAGCCTGTGTGCTAGGATTCATCTTCTACTCGTCTCTGATTTTTGCCTGTGTTGTGAGGTCATGTCAATCACCAACAGCTATCGTTGACTTCTCTCAGCGTCTGCTTTTGAGCGGCGACATTTCTGAAAACCCCGGGCCTGGAACGAGCAATGGAACCCAGACAGATGAGTGCACTATTGCCGGAACAGACGCTCCTGATGTGACCGACAAGCTAGAGACACTCAATATACAGATGACCGAGGCAAACGAAAGACTGACGAACATGATTTGCGAAAAGTTCGACAGCCTTCAGTGTGAAGTCATTTATACCAAATCTTTCATGCAGTGGCTCTGTGACCAACAAGAGCATCTGAAGAACTAATTCCAGGAGGCGAAGATAAGATCGCAGGAACAATATCAACATCTAATTGAATTGAGTCAGGCAATACAAGCAGAGCAAAACAGAAAAGTTAATCCACGTCGCAAATGAATGCCTGAATAGTCAGAACGAGGCAGAGTGACAGCGAGAAAACATGGAGCTTCAATCTATTCGAAATAACGTCAGGCTTCTTGGAGTTCGAGAAGAAAGAAAGGAGTCCTACTGGGACTGCCTCCGTGCTGTCAAGTATCTTGGCAACATACTCTCTACAAAGTTGTGTCCAAAAGAGACGCAAAATGAGTTGGCCTGTTACTTCTGACTAGGTCATTGAGAAGAATTTCGCAGGTAACACCGGATGTGTATTTTAAACTGTTTGATGCACAGATCCAACCGATCCTTTTGTATGGGTCTGAAATTTGGGGAATGGATGATTGTCGCACGGTAGAAAGTGTACATCTACATGCTTTGAAAATCTTCTTAAATGTTTCTTCACGAACCTCTAACGATATGGTCTATGGGGACACTGGACGCTTCCCTCTGTCTGTCAATGCCAAATTACGCAGTGTCAAGTACTGGCTGAAAATGCTGACAATGGGCGAAAGTAGGTTACCCTTTTGAGTATATCAGATGATGCTATGCACATCAAATAATGAGAATTTTTGTGCAATCAACATAAAGAAGATACTTGTAGAATGTGATTGGGAAATTGTATGGGCAAACCAGCGGGTTGCCAACGAAAAAACGTTTCTGAAAAACATGAGGAAAACTCATTAGCAGATTTTATACTGAATGGGAAATGCGAGTTAGAAACAGTAGTAGATACTCCTTCTATAGACTATTCAAAATATCATTTGGAACTGAACAGTACCTCTATGACATCTCTAAATACTATTTAGAGATATATACATACGTTTTAGGATGGGAATTACATATTTGTTCACTCATAAATACAGATACGTGACAGGTGATGGCTTTAATTTGTGTCCGCTCTGCAGAGAGCGAGAAGAAACAGAGATTCATTTTCTTCTCTATTGTCATATATTACACGATTTAAGGAAGCGTTTCTTATTTGTTTCCTTAGATTTCAACGTCGATGAACCGGTAACATCCTTAATGTCCAGTAAACAAATGAACACCATAAGATCAACTAGCATGTTTTATATAAGGCATTTAAACGTAGACAAGATGTGCTTGAGATCTGCGGAGCGGGACAGCTTTTATATCTGCTAGATAATTTTCTCTTGAATGTATTGGCATGTATTGACACTGTGCACTTGAAATATATTGACACTGTATACTTGAAATATGTTGACATGTACTGACACTGTACACTTGAAAGGGGCCGGTGGCCTATTCAATAAATGTATTCGTTCTCTCTCTCTCTCTCTCTCTCTCTCTCTCTCTCTCTCTCTCTCTCTGACGGGTGGACAAGCGAAGAGACCGCCTGCCTCTCCACTATCATGCTATTTGGAAGACCGAGAGGAGTGGAGAGAGACGACAGTAGATTCACATGCTGAAGAGGACTCAGGAAGCAATTATGGACATGTACATATATGCTCCTGTTCGCATGCAGTGAGAAAACAAACACGTAGATCCATTCACACGACATGCAAGTGCAATGTGGCAACGGAGATGACTTCAAAAATTATTGTCAGTAGAAGTGAGTACTACAAAGTTTTCCAGCGTCTTCGTAACGGTTGAGAAGAGGTACTTGTAAAAACAGGAAAGCATACGACTTTTGACACAACAAAATAATGGTCCTCGGTCAATTGACATTAATGAGTGGTCCTTAGAGACATCTTCACCAAGCCTATTCCCATCCTCCTCAAAGCATTTTTATGTTGGCAGTCTGGAGTACCCTTTGAAGGATGAAAACTTCAACAAAAAGTTCAAGGACATCTAAAATGGCAAATATTATATGATATGTGTGTGTGTGCAAGTTTAATTTCCCTAGATCTAATGCAATAAATACTAGATTAAATAGAAATGAACAAGCGCTCCCCCTCCCCTCAAATCACTCCTCCTCCCTCCTCCTCCTCCCTCCTCCTCCTCCTCCTCCTCCTCCTCCTCCTCCTCCTCCTCCTCCTCCTCCTCCTCCTCCTCCTTCTTTTCCTCCTCCTCCCCCTCCCCCTCCCCCTCCCCCTCCCCCTCCCCCTCCCCCTCCCCCTCCTCCACCCCCTCCTCCTCCTCCTCCTCGCCTTCCTCCTCTGTAAGGATACTTCTGCGCCAGTCAGCCTGCCAGACCCTCCATTTTATGCTTTCTTGTACCTTGAGATCGGCAGGCCTGGAACTGGACAAATATGAGAGACCTTGGAGAAGAAAACGGCCAAGCTCGATGAAGACAACTGTTTCGAACCCCGGTGTCTGTCTGAGAGGATTCATTCTTCCTCTGACAGTCTTCTTACACAGATGTGCTGGACTCCACGATTCTTCCTCCTGCATTGCGGCATTTCATCACTTCCCTAACAGTCCTTGCCATTTCCCCAGCGCTCTGTCATCTAGCATGCATGGCGACCTGACTTGTCTGGTAAAACACAGGCGAGACACTGCGAAGGGACCTGACTTGTCTGGTAAAACACAGGCGAGACACTGTGAAGGGAGCTGGTATAGCGGGTAATCCACCAACCCTGGTCGCCCCGTTTCTTCCAATGGAATGATTGTAATTACTTGGTCAAATGACAATGCTCTCCGCAGAAAAAGACCGAAACTGTCCAACGTCACTTTCGACGCGGCTTCAACAGGAGGTCAATGAATGAATGAATAAACGAATTATTGAATGCGGTTTTGCGGCCCAGCATCATTTGCAGGCTATATAAAAGCAATGCAAGTAATGATTTCCCGAGTTAATTGTTAATTGTGAGATGTAGTGGATTAATTCTGACTCCATCCTACAGGAGAAAAGCAGGAGGTCAGACTTCAGATCGATTTGTCTACGAACGATGACAAGACTCGACAAAGCTCTTCTATTTTGATTTCTACAGTTGCATAGGTGACGGTGGAGTCAAACTACCCTAACAGGCGCGCATTTAAGATAGAGACGTGGCGTCTGTTGATCCAAACTTGGTCCTTCAGAATGACCGTGCCCCGATCACGTTTTGCCACTCTCACTCACTCCCTCCCGGCTCCGTGAGCAACTGACAAGCGTCTGCCTTGAACGCGCCCCTGGTAGTCTCCACTCCAGACATAGTAAGTTATTACACCACTTGACGCATGTGAACAGTTGCTTTGTTGACATTGCTTTCTTGCAAATTTTCCAGCATGAGTCTCTGGCATCTGTGGTCGAGTGGTCAGCGTGCTTGACCTGTAGTCGCTTGCGGCTAGTGGGTGCGGCGTTCGAAGCTGCACGGTTCCCAGAGTTGCATCCTTGAGCAAGATGCTTAACTAGCATTGCTTTTCCCCACCCAGGAGTAAAACCGGGAACCTGAGAGGACAGGAATGGCAAATTGATGTGCGATCAACCCTCGTATGCGGCCATGAGCCAGCATCGGGTTGGAAGACTCCCCAAGGAGTGGAGTTGGCGCTGGTACCTGACTGTGTGCGTCTTAAATGTCTGTCACTGTGTTTGTTGTGAGGTATCAATGAAGGATTGATCAAGCTGCCCAGTGATCAGGGGGTAAAGTGTAAAGCGGTTGAGACCCAGACATGGGTGATGAGTCGCTGTATAAAACCACACCTTTTCCTTTTTACCTCTTTGTCTACACCAAATTCGATGAATTATCTATGGTTGTGGTCACACGTTGACTCGAAGTCCTAGAGGGTAAGGGATTTAGTCATGATTAGCGGAATTTGCTGTCAAGACAGTTGCCACAAAGTCAGGACCCTTGTCAGAAAGGTTTGCGACCTGTTTCAGATGCCTTCCCACGGACAGCAAAATAAAAAAATATATAAAGATAATCAAGTAATGTTTTCTTGACTATATTACTTTAAGTTTGATGGAATAACAAGATATCCGTAGTCTTCGTATGGGCTGCAAATTATCAGGTTGCCTTCCCCCGTGGGCTGGAGGTAGGAATAGACCCACTGCGTCTCCCGACGCGATTCGTAAAATATTCATGACTAGGGAAATCAAGATTTTGCTTGCTCTTACTTTAATTCTAGTGATTGCGAAATCAAAGACCTTACATGGCATTTAAAGGCTATTAGTCCGTAAAACTTCATTCACTGGTTCATTCATTATCGGGTTGCCATTGTACATTGCATCCACAAATCGCTTGCCTTCACTTTGTCTCCATACCGTCTTCCTTTAATAGGCGAACAGCGGATGCAGGGACTTTTGGCTGGAAATTTGACCCCGTGCACTGCTGTGGTCCGATGTAACGCCAGGTCATTGCCTTGCCGGAGAAGACCACCATCTCCCCACCAAAATAATACTATGACCGACGGCGACCAGCGGTCAGTGACAGCAGACGCCAAAACAGCTATGCTAAGATCACAGAGACGGCTTTGCCCATGAGCTGACCACGGGTTATTTTCACTCTTCCCGCCAGAATGCTGAGGGAGAACTTTGCACTTTAAAGACAGACAAGGTTTGTGGGAGGTGGAGGGCGTTGTTGAAGGTGAAAGATGGAGGATAGCGGTGTGGGGTTGAATCACAGGGTCAAAAGCTGTCAGAGTAGAAATGGTAGATGAATGGAGAAAGGGGAGCAGAAGGAGCGTAAAGGACGACAGGGTGGGACAGACAGACCACATAGGAAAGTTCAAGGAGCCAGTCTTCCTGCCAACCATTGCCGTGTGAACTGCGCTGCCGTCCAGGTAAACACAGGTAAACCACATCAAAGCCAGCGCCGCCATTTCAGCACCCAACGTGTCGTTGGGCTTTGAGAAAAGAAGGAAGGGGGAAGGCGAGGGGTTTGTGGCGACAAGACGAGGGGGAAAGGTAGGGGGCCGGAGGAGGGGGACTCGGGTTCAAGGGGCAGAGGAGGACACTGCCGTTTGATGAAGACACGAGACGCCGTCAACAAGCTGCCCAGATCCCACGCCGCCTCCCCACTTTTCTGGGCAAAACCTCCTCCCCCTCCCCCCTCTCTCTTCCCCACCTTCCTCTTTCCTTTTTACCTCGCCCCTCCCCCTTTCTCCGTCTCTTCAACCTCTTCTTCCTTTGTAACAATCTCTCCCCCAGTATGGACCTTCGAAGGGCTCTGAATCTCTCTCTGACGTCACGCTTACCTGGTTTCCCACGCCAGTCAGCCTCTCTGTAAGACTGGAGTGGAGGGAGGAGGACTGGAAGACGGAGGTGAGGAAATGGAGTGGGGGTGGGGGTGGGGACTAGTGTGAAGAGGATGGTGTTTATATCAAGTCAACTGGCAGTGAAAGATTATTTTTTGAAACACCGGTAATGACCACACGAGACAGGATGATGTCTTCATACATTCCCTCCCCCCCCCCCCCGCTTTTTTTCTTCCCGTCCCCTCCCCCCACTCTGCCAGCCAGACTCACTCTCTCTCTCTCTCTCTCTCTCTCTCTCTCTCTCTCTCTCTCTCTCTCTCTCTCTCTCTCTCACACACACACACACACACACACACACACACACACGCTGTCGGCTTTTTCGGACCAGTTTCGATACCGACTCCTGTATGATTTCATCGATCACTTTTTAATGATCGTGGAAACGCGTTTTGGTTTGGTTTTGATTGCTTATTGGTTTTGATTGCTTTGGATTGCACATCCACAGCATGGGAAATCCCCAAGTGTAAC
>JAWQFJ010016003.1:20000-22500 GCA_034096865.1 Theodoxus fluviatilis
ATGCATTTGAGAGCAATCCGCAAAAGTCGAGCCTGTGAGGACATGCCGTAGACTTGCCATTGCCAATAGCTCCCAGACACCATTGGTTACAAACTGTGACAAATATATGTCCACAGTGTTGTGGGTTTTTTTTCCATTAGAAGGTATTCTGTCATAGTCAAAGACAAAGAAGCAAGTTTTCGTGTGCTGAAAATAAACGTCGCCTCTATGATTACAGTTTCGATAACTTTTCTCATGCACGACATGAAATAACGTTATTTGCAAATGGTTGTTATAAAATTTTGTCGTGAAACATAAGAATTTTTTTAAAACAAAGGACTGTCTACTCTCATCGTCAAAATAGAGACAACATACCACAGGCTAACTTCCGCACGCACGCCATGTAACGGTCCACGGGTATGCACGTATATGAGCATCACGAACATCCCCACTTCGACTCGCTCTTATATCTACAAGTACGCATATGCTGACAAGCATATCTACCTGGCTACAAATAAGTCCTTAATACACATACATGTACAACCAAACTTGCAGTTTGTTGTTGAAAGTGCACCTGTTAAAAAGTCAAGGTGTCGCTATCTGCAAGGCAACATCTGTCGACTCTTCGTTTGGGTTTGAAAAGCGATGTCATCTCTTCAAACACACTGCCCTTTCCACGAGGAAATTTTCTTGTCGATGTTTGTTATTTCTAGAGCTGCACAGGGTTTCTGGATAGGTGAAGGCATGAGAGAGTGTGTATATTTTGCATACTTCCTGCTCCGACAAGTGGTTTACTTGCCTTTCTTTCAGTTGGCAAAGCTTCTATGCTTTTAAGAATGACTCAAAGGCGCATTTCAAAACCTGAGCAACCAGTGTCTTTCCTTGTTTGTGAATGCTGTGTGCCTTCAAATAGATAGTCTGTGTTGTTATGGAGATGCCAACGGACATCTTGCTTACATGCACGTGAAGTGGGCGATGTTGGCCATACACTGCACTCATTCCCTCCCACACACTGATTATGCTGGCAACTACATGAAATACCGCAGTGAAGCCATCTAGGATGACACAACAGGCCAAAGTTTTATCTACGTCACTGATTCCGTTCTCTGATACATTCTTTACTCAGAAATATTAAGTCCACAAGGAGAATTAGGAATATACTTGTTCGTGACGCTTTTAAAAATCGAGACGAACTAAAATAATGGTTGGGAGTCAATTCAGATGAAACTGACTCATTTTTTGCACAGTCGCATAGTCTATGCATGTATGTATCATATCTCTTCTGAAAGACCAAAATCGAAAAAAAAATATGGCTTAAATTGTTTTAATTTGTCTTGTGATTCTCATGAGACTGATTTTTTAAATCTTTAAACATGATTGTAGTTATGGAAAATAGCAATCAAGCCACTAGTTTCCATCATCATGATCTAAAACATACCTGCCACAAAAAAGCAAATGGATCCTTGACTTTTTCTGTGTGGTCCTTTCACAAAGTTTATGCTTGATTTCTCAAAACTGTCACCATTAACCCAGCCAACTTCTTTTGGCGACAGTATGTCAGTTTTGGGGCTATAACTTTCATTCTTACATGAAACTAAAGACAGCCTTTCGTGAGAGCAGGTCTGATAGAGGGTCCGCTTCATTCTCAAAGCAGCTGCATCGCGTCCCATCCTCTTTCTATGATTCATCGTTGGTCTTCGCTGGAATTTATTGAGTTGCGTTTCGATCCTCAGCATTTTTGGGAAGGACAGAGCGGGGAAAATCATTTACGTGGACATTAATGGACCGGTGGCGCTACCCACACCGTCGATGGCTTCCGATTGCAGGCTGGCAGACGTCATAAAACTTGTAGAACTCCGCCTGGCAGTTTTCGTGGCGAGCAACGCACCCGTCAAGGTAGTACTGACGCATCCTTCTCACTGATGATAATCTGTCAGGACTTCGGGGATATCTCTCCCGATTCCTGCAGGCGCCTTCTTCGACCTTGGGTGTGGACAGGTAACGGCAGAGAATAAGAATTAAGCTGATGGTGCATTCTTAGTTCTTGATGTCGAGTCCGCTGTGTGTAGTGCGTCGTACCTAAATATATAATTATTTGCATTAGGACTATGTCAAGCTTTAACCGACCAACTGTTTTTGTATTCTGGCAAATTTCAATGATTTACACATGAAACCATGGGGTCTACAAGCAGCACTCATTTCTTAAAAGTAATTCGCCACTCAGCATGCATTTTAAAGCCTTGCAAACTTTCATGTACCATTCTACTTCTGCAGTATATATACGCTAGTACATGGATTTTACCATGTCGTATATTAAGCCAGATTGTCTTCAGGGCGAATAGCCATCCTTTTAGTCCCACAGCTTTTCTCTTCGTCACTTCTACTTCTCCTCCTCACTCTCCCTCCTTTCTCCCTTCCTTCCTTTCTTCCTTCCGCCATAAATGTCTATTCGTATGTGAGTTTTTGGTCAAAGGCACATGTGGTGTCAAGAATCTCTTGTGAATAGCAGATTTGCAAGGGT
>JAWQFJ010016003.1:25000-52570 GCA_034096865.1 Theodoxus fluviatilis
TTTGCACTGAAGGCTGCAGCCAGGAGGCCGCTGAGGCAAACCAGATGTGGAGTTCTAATGGGAAAAGATCAAGAGATTTTCGTGTCCGGTAGCGGTCTCCAGAGTGACCAGTGGTCACTCCTGGTCAGCAGATCATTTGCAAAGTGGAATATCGTGCCGGTCTTTCTCAGCAATAACGCCTGCCTAAGCGCCTTTTGTTTGTGCGTTCAGATCCACATCCTCTTAACATGTCAGCAAGGCGGGGTTGGTGGAGGTTTACTGGTCTTCGTGAGGTCAGCTGGTCAAGACCCTGTCTGTCTTGTCCATTTTGTACGCTTGCTTTCACTCAGTCCAGTCTTGTTCAGCTCTGCATTCTTTCTTGTGTAAAGAGTTGACACGAAACTCCTAATCTGGTTTGGGAATACAATGATTACACATTAACTTTCTTAATTAACGAAAACGATATTTTGACAATGCATTACCCAGCCTAAGAGCCGCACCAAGATTACAAACCAGGCGATCAGATACCTTCTCTTCGCAGACGATGCCGCCTTTGTCGCACACTCTGAGAGAGCCTTGCAACAAGTCACATCCTGCTTCGCAGAGGCTGCCCAGCTCTTCGGACTGGAAGTCAGCCTAAAGAAGACGGAGGTCCTCCACCAACCTGTTCCACGAGAAGCGTGTTACTCTCTTCACATTTACATTGGGGAGACCGAACTACGCTCTGTCAGCCAGTTCACATACCTGGGCTCCACCATCACGGCAGATGCCAAGATAGACAAGGAAGTGGACAGCAGAATAACCAAGGCCAGCAGAGCCTTTGACAGGCTGCATAAGAGAGTGTGGAGCAACAAACACCTCAGAAAGGACACAAAAACAGTGTATACAGAGCCGTTTTCCTCACCACACTCCTGTATTGCTCAGAATCCTGGGTCCTGTACCACCGACACCTGAGGCTCTTGGAACGCTTCCACCAACGCTGTATTCGTACGATCCTGGAGATACACTGGAGCGACTACATCACAAATGTGGAAGTTTTGGAACGGTCTCAAATCAGCAGCATAGAGACCATGCTTTTGAGATCTCAGCTGCGCTGGGCAGGCCATGTTTCCAGAATGGAAAACCACCGCCTGCCGAAAGTAGCACTATTTAGTGAGCTTTCCACTGGACGTGACAAAGGGGGCCCGAAAAATAGATACAAAGATTCTCTCAAGAAAGCCCTCATCTCCTGCAACATTCATCTCCGACGGTGGACCTCCGTCGCTGCTGACAGAGATGCCTGGCGCCACACCATCCACGAAGCCACGGCAGTGTTGGAGAGCTCCCGCAGGGACACACTGAAGGAGAAGCGCCAGAGGAGAAAAAACCGAGAGGACGTCATGCTAGACCCTGGCCGGATCTTCCCCTGCGGCTGCTGTGGTCGGGCTTGCCGGTCCCGCATCGGCCTCTACAGCCACCAACGTGTCTGCGGTGGACGTGGACAGCAGCATCGACTCATCTTCGTTTGCGAAGCAACGCCATAGGGATAGGGACCCAGTGGCTATAAAATTTAAGAAGCCTGCCTGTGTGGGCGAAATGTACTGACCCATTTTAAATGACAGAATGAGGTTAATTCAGTTTGTGGTGCGCATCACATCAAAATAGAAGTGAAAGCTACTGACGAGTTACGGAGGACAGGAAATTCATTTGCGGTATATTCGTGACCGAAACACACATTGAACAGACGTGACAGAAAAGTGGGTTTTCAAAACGACATCTAAACCTCCCAATCTTCTCATTTTAAACATAAACTTAGTGATTATTCTGTATTAGTGCGTATCCTGTGTGTGTGTGTGTGTGTGTGTTTTGTCCTAAATGGTGAGTGCGTGAGAAAATGCATGTGCGCATGTTGAGTTTGTGAAAGCGGATCACATGTCTAAAATTTTACAATTCAACACACCCTTAAAATAAAGTGTATGTATACGCGAGCGACCCTCTCGTTTTGGTCCGAAATTTCATGCAAAGATATGAATCACTTGTTTGTTCACTTCTCCTCAGGTACCCTCCCAAAGAGCTCACGGACTTCCGTGCTCTGCAGGTAGATAACATTCCACGTGTCCATGCACACGCTGTGCGTCTCTGGCTCCGGACTTGATGTTTCCAGTTCTTTTGTAATGAATGGAAGAAGGAAAACAAAACTGACAGCGTAACTGCAGAGGCAATGCCGTTCTGCTAGTCACTAAAACAAAGAAGGGTAAGACCTGTCCGTCCGTCTGTCTGTCTGCCTGTCTGCCTGCATGCTTGCTTGCCCGGCTACTTTCTTGTTTGCTTGCCTGCCTACCTATTTTCTTGTTTGCCTGCCTGCCTGCTGACTTGCCTTTTTATTCCTGCCTGACTACCTGCTTGTTTGCCTACCCGCCTACCTGCCTGCCTGCCTACCTGACCGTCTGGCCTGCCTTTCTGTGCCAGCCACAAACCATGAAATTCTTTAAATCCGCGAGCATGGCCGACTGAAGTAGTGTGGGCTCACAGACCGAGACCACGGCTCATAGCCTTTTTGCTCATAGTGTGGAAGTCTCGGCCTCCCTCTGGCTGCCTATCTGACGTCTAGGATCTCGACGACACGTATCGCGTTTCGCACCAGACGTGGGGAGGTGAAAGGTGAACACGGAACAGACACAGTGATCTCCCCTAAGCCAGGCAAGGTTGCCGCCATCAGCCTCATCTCGTCATCAGGGGGCGCTGTAAAGTATGAGATCACGTTCCATTTGGGCGTTGGATGACAGGCTCCGATTCAATCTGCAGGGCTTCAACCAACCATGTCCTCCAATTATCTCTGCTCTTTTGTTTAGTTTATCTTGTCTTCACCATAGCGACCATAGTTACTCCTCCAGGGAAGTTAATTTTTTACCCTCGGTTCGTTCGTCCGTCAGTTATTTTGCAAAATAACTCGAAAATTTCGAAACGGATCTGTTGAAATTTGTTGCAACGTCAGTCAAGATTTCACTCAAGGAACAAGCCATGAAATTGTGGACGTTATTTGTTATCTCATTGTGGATTTACAACCATAAGGATAAGTTTTATCACCCATCCTGAAGTTGATGACGTCAAACTATTGATGACGCCGACATATGCGTTCCGCACTCAGAGACCTCCAGCAGGCGCTAAAATGAACTAAAATATGTGTCCTGGAAGAGAAATATGGCGTCCTTGGTGGAGGTATGCGCTCTCAGAGTGCTCTCTAGTTACATGATTGAAGTGATGACTCCTGTCCCCATGGTACCCAACCTCCGACCTTCATCGGGTTGGCTGGGTTACAAGAGCGTGCCACCGCTCCCGCGTTTCCAAGACAAACTAAAATTGTCTGTCATGTGCATCGCTGTGCCAAATGCGGTTTTCAGGATGGAGGCTGCTGAACGTGAAGCTCATCTGCCACTTAAATGATTAGCGTGCGAACAACTCAAACAGGTGCAGCATTACATCTTGCGATTTGACAGATGCAAATAATCAGGGACTCGCTGGAAACCTTTAGTCTGTACAGGAATAGAGTAGTATCAACCAGCAAATGTCACGCTACCTGATGAAGAGGAGGTGGTACAATGCTACTTTACTGCCATTGAGTCTTAAATCGTATCGAAAAATAACCAAAGGCCAGATTCCCAGCAATAAATTTCGTTCAAATGTTCCTTTCTTGGTCCTATCAGTCATTGCCGATGAGACGTAGATTGCCAACAAATACATGTATTGTGTCAGACCTGATCTCTAGAAGTCAAATCAGTCACGTCGGTTAGCCTCTTCCTTCTTTCAAAGATGTGTTCTTTTGTTAAATCCGACGATCATTTCTTTTCAGTCTTCAAACCGCCAGCCTTGACAGTGATCCTTCGTTGAATAACCCGAGAGCAATGAAAGAAAACCACACGACCTGACGATCTCCTCTCACGGTGTCAATGAAAGCAAGACTAAGGACGACAAACTGAGCAAGTTCAAACAGTGGGGAGACCTTTCTGTACGGACCCCGTGGCGGTCGTTGGGAGGACCCCAGGCCTCAGGACTGTCTACACACGCTAAAACAGACGGCGTCAGGGTTAGAGGTCAAAGGTCAGACATCTTCACCGCACGCAATGGCAGTAGTGCTGGGTACCGGTACAGAGGACCGTACCGGTTTTTTACCGGTACTTTTGCATTTTACTGTACCACGCTGACGTCATGCTGACCAATCCTTACGATAACACATGCACTTTAATAGCCGTTGACAATGACCTATGATGTTGCGCAATAGTTATCAGTGCATCAGAAAACGGAAGGAGGATTTGTGGATTTGAGGATTTGAGAGAAAGAAAGAAAGAGAAACAACGAGGAGGGTTAGAGGGAGGAGAAAGACAGGTCTGTGAGAGAGAGGGACAGAGAGGGAGAAGGAGAAATGTAAAATTAAACCTACACAGGTTTTTTTTCTTTTCTTTATTTTAAAAAAAGAAGCAGTAAATTAACTAAATTTTCAAGTTTTCTTGCGTAATACAAAAGCATATTCAAAAGAAATTCAAAGTCAAGCATATTTGCTTCAAATCAGACATTTCAACATTTAAAAAAGAACCAAAGCACTGGAGTTTGGAAACTCAACGTCATATTCAAGTGCATCGTGCGAGGTTTTGAAGTGTACATTGAAGAATTATGTCTCCTCATGTGTGCTTGCATGTTCGACGTGCCTCCTCCTGCCATTTTGACTTGGGTGTTGCATGTTGTGCACAGAAAAACTCTCTCATCAATTTGGTTGTCTGATTTTGGTTTTTTAATCCAAAAAACCTCCATATGGCTGATTTGCCCATCTCGTTCTTCACCACCGTGAAAGAATCGTCCGCCATGGGTTTTTTTTTTACCTATGACAGTTATGTCCCTTGCGGAACGTACCGGTACAGTTGGCCGTACCGGTACAGCGTACCACGTCAATGGGCACAGGTTTTACCGGTATTACCGGTAGGTACCGCCAGCTCTAAATGGCAGATTTGAACATGACTGGGGAAATTGAAGATGGGTGTGGAAAGATGTAAGTGAAAAGTAAATGGAGAAAGGGGGGGGGGGGATGAGGAAGGAAGAAAATGTGGAGGTTTGGGGGGAGGGGTGGGGGGGCAGGGAGGAAAAAAATTACCCAGATAAAGAGGAACGGAAAGCGCTGGTGCGTACACTGAAGGGAGTGGTCACATCGTGGCGAGTTCCTTGCGACAGCGTCAGTAGGGCTGCAGCGACGTTTAGCGATGTGATTCTGAAGTAGTGGTCTTCCAGAATGGACTTTTTTCTACATTCATTCATAATGTCATGATTTCACTCGCTAGTGCTGGAGTGATTACCGCAACCATAATGAATCAACGTACACACACACATATACACATACACACACATACACACACACATACACGCACACACACGCACACAAACACACACATACACGCACACACACATACACACACACATACGCACACACACACTCACACACATATACACACACACATACACACATATACACACACACGCACATACGCTCACACACACGCACACACACACACATATATACACACACACACATACACGCACACACACACATACACACACACACATACACGCACACACACACATATGCACACACACATACACGCACACACACGCACACACAAACACACATACACACACACACGCATACACGCACACACACACACTTGCACACACGCACATACACACACACACATACACGCAGACACACGCACACATACACACACGCGCGCGCGCGCGCGCAAACACACATACACACAAACACACACGCACACACACACCCACACACGCACACATACACACGCACATGCACACACACACACACGCACACACACACACACGCGCGCACACACACACATACACGCAACACGCACACTCACATATACGCACACACGCACACACACACACACACGCACACACACACGCACACACACACACGCACACACACACACACGCACACACACATACAGGCACACGCATACACGCACACTCAAACACATACACACACACATACACGCACACACACGCACACGCGCACACACACACACACGCACGCACACACACAGGCACACACACACACACACGCACGCACACACACAGGCACACACACACACACAGGCACGCACACACACACACACACACGCACGCACACACACGCACACACACACACACACGCACACACATGCACACACACACGCACACGCACACACGCACACACACACCCACACGCACACACGCACACACACACACACACGCACGCACGCACACACACACACACGCACACACACGCTCGCACACACACACACACACACACACACACACACACACACAAGCACATATATACGTATTAAAACGCTCCAGAGAACACGGGAATGGGTGGGAGCGAGGGGAGGGAGGGGGAGGGAGGGAGAAGGAGGGGGAGGGAGGAGGGGGAGGGGGAGGGAGGAGGGAGGGGGAGGGAGCGGGAGGGAGGGAACTACTATAATACGAAGAAAGAAGCAAAATATGAAACTTAACAATGGTACCGTTTCACTGAAAATGAAGCGTTCCTTTCTGCCCTCGAATGTTACATCGCCTGATGATGAAAGAGTAGTTGAAAACACCAAACATTAGCAGCAGCAGCAGCAGCAGCAGCAGCAGCAGCATCATCATCATCATCATCATCATCATCATCATCATCGTCATCATCATCATCATGATTATTACTATTGTTATCATCATTATTATCATTATTATCATTATCACCAATATCTTCATTGTCGTCGTCATCATGATCATCATGATCATCATCATCATCATCATCATCATCATCATCATCATCATCATCATCATCATCATCAATAATGTTGTCACAGAGGGGATGATGCTATGCGATTTTACTGTGACCCAGAGGATTCAAAACATGCAACAGATCAATCCCAGTTTTTCCTGTCTTGCAACATTTTGGGAAATCAGAGAGAGAGAGAGAGAGAGACAGATAGAGACAGACAGAGACAGAGACAGAGACAAAGACAGGGAGACAGATAGAGACAGAGAGACAGAGAGACAGAGAGAGAGACACAAAGAGGAGGACACAGAGAGAGAATGAAAGAGAATGATAAACAAAAATGTCGAGGAAAAATCTGAACACAAAATCCTGCCCCAAGGATGAAAAAGACAACCATTCATGCGGAAGGACATTAGGTGGACACAGAGAAGTGACGAATTAGATAGGGCCAGTGAGGAAGACAATAATGGGCTGAAGATGGAAGGGGGTACGGGAGAAAAAAAAACCACACACACACATACACACACACACACACACACACACACACACACACACACACACACACACACACACACACACATGTTGTGAAGGTTCTGGATCGTGCGAGAGGATCGTGGCGTGGTCGGTTTGTTTATATCGGTCAGGTCATTGCCCTGGCACGCGGTCGAGTAGGGCTAAATTTGTTTTGTTGTGTCACGTGACGTCAGTCGATTTCCAGCTCGAGCTTGAGAGAATATGCCGCTTCAATTACGAAAAATCTGGAACCTGTGTTTAGGTATATAAGGCACGACAACGCGAGAGAGACACAGAGACACGAGCAGCAGATGCGACAGAGTTAAGGTGAGAGCTTAACTTTGTAAGAAGTGAGTCCTCTGCGGCACTGTGCGTAGAGTGAAGCGAGTACGACGATACTACTTATTGTCAGCGCTGAGTATCGACCAGTGCGTGAATACAGTTTATCGAAAACGACCACCAGCGTTTGTAACTTCGACTTCCCAGCGCAAGCTAGGAGAACCCCCGTACAACAGGATATTGCAAGAGAAGAGTGCAACACACTCACACACGCACACACGCAAGCACACACACGCACACACACACACACACACACACACACACACACACACACACACACACACACACACACACACACACTCAGTGACAGAGAGAATGGTTGTGAAAAAAAACCCGACTAGGAATTAGATTTACATGTAGTGAGGAAACGAGCGTGGACCTTGCTTTTGAATTCGCCTCTCTCTTCTCTTGACAACCACGATACGTAGAAACACGCATTTTCAAATAGCTAAAATGCGTATCTTTATATGTTTGTGCAGTTACAGGCGTTAGCATCGATGGCTGTCCCTGCTGATTCATAAGTTTACGCCAATGGAAGCATGGATATACATGTACATTTGAATGACTGCGGGTTTCTTGCCCAAGGGATGTTGTAAAGTCATGTTAACTGCATGGATAAATGAGTACATAAGTCGTCATGGGTTGAACCGTGAAAAAACTGACTCAGTGTCCTAGCTGACTCCAGGTGCAGCCCCAGAACGCCGGGAAGCTTTGCTGACTGCGCTTGTCACCGGAAAACACGGAACTCGATATCTTTCACCTGTCTGTCCACGGGAATGCCCGACATCATTCACCTTCGCCCTGCATGTGAGTGGAAACAGGGACTGGGGCTGTCTTCTCGAGGAATGAGGAATGTTTCGCCATTCTGACTCCACCGTCATGCGATCGACACCGCGGAGGTCAGCTGATGACCCAGCTTTTTCGAATATTGCCATAGCCTTGAGATAGGCTGAACCTTTGCAGTTTAAGGTCAGGGCTTCTTGTCCATCCCGACCAAATCAAAGGAATCACACGTAACTCTGCTCTTTGGGTCAGCGGAGCAAACAATTAATTTGGACGAGAGTTGTCGCAGGTTTCCTGGTGATCGCACATCACCAGTTGGATACAACACTCTGCCATGGCCGCTTGTTACGCTTCTACGATGAAATATCTACTCGGCTTAAACGTGAGCTCTAACTGGACGTAGCACCCGAGCGAAGGCCAAACTGCACTTGGCGAACTTGTGTTCGAGGACTGGTGCATGGAAATTGACCGAAGTGGAGCCGACGATGAAAATTACTGCCTAGATTTTGCGTGACCGAAAGAGCGATCTGTCATGACCAACCAGGACGCAGCTTCGGTCTGTTTTGTCCAAATAAACACATTCTTCACAAAATCTACTGCAAACTTTGGTCACTTGGCAAACCCCAAAAATCACTTACGCCAAGTCAAAACTTCGGCGTACTAGGTCGAAGCTTCGCCCAATTAAAACACACTTTAAGTACCGATGTTTTGCAGAGAGAGCAGCATTACCGTGTGACAGAAAGAGGGTGACTCACAGACCCACAAACAGCGATGTCACCTCAGTCCAGTTGCGGAAGTGACGAAAGCTTAGAATCTCTGGTGGCTGCTCCATTGAGGACGCGGTTAGTGCCTCCCTTATCTACAAAGACTGTCTACTTCCTCCGCTTTGTTTACTGTCTGGTCGCTCTCCTCCTCGCTGCAAACGTCCCTGATCCGTCTTCTGTGCGCGTCTCTGTTTCTTTTATCTTACATTTACTTGTTTGGTATGACGTGTGCGGAACTTTTTAAACACTGACGCAAGCCATTTTAGCACCGGCCCTCAGCTCACTATCGTGGGGCCTCTGCGATGATCAACTCTAGGTCGGGTAATAGGTGAGGGGACGTCCGTGAGTGATTTTCAGTCGAAAACGTAACCTTTTCCCCAAGCTTCTCATAGTTGTAGATCACGCTTTCCCCTGTGACTCCATTCCCGTAACCATTATCAGTAGTACCCTCGTGGTTCCGTTCCAAAATCAACATGAATCTGATACATCAGATTCAAACAGCTCTAGGCTGTGAGTTGATCTACCATGTTCTCGACATCGGTGTAGAAGCACAGTGGTGAAACATCCTTTGGGATGTCTACATCGTTGATGCAGGAATACAAAGATAGACTCGCACAACGCGCTCATCGAAAGGAAGTGAATCCATAGATTGTATGTAGCACATGTCATGGTCGATTAATCGCTGCCTGGCAAAGAGTCATATCGGTGTGACATCGCCGATGGTAAGTCATCGCGCTTGGTTCTGCGCATGCGTCAAAGCCGAAAGTGAGGCGTGTATCGCGCCTTGTTCAAAGGTGATGTGCCGCGAGACTTTAGATTTTGTGTTTTTCGGTCAATAACTGAACACATTGACCGAAAAACACAAAATCTAAAGTCTCGCGGCACATCACCTTTGAACAAGGCGCGATACACGCCTCACTTTCGGCTTTGACGCATGCGCAGAACCAAGCGCGATGAGTTACCATCGGCGATGCCACACCGGGCTAGAACCCTGATGGTCCGCGTCCTGAACTGTCTGGACTGGGTCCCCCCCAAAAAACGCATTCGAAGGTGCGTGCACCTTCTAGCAGATAAGGTCTGGGATGAGACGCACAGGGCAAAGACAGGGGAAAAGTGGAGGGACTGAGAGATAGGAGAGGGAGGGGCGCTCTGAGGAGAGTTATTCGAGAAGGACACTGTTGTTTTTCCTTAAATTAGCATCGAGCCATGTCGACGTCGGCAGATAGCTTTATCAGCGTCGCCTCCAAATATCCCGTCTTCTTATTTTCTATAGCGCAAAAAAAAACCGCATCACATCAAGGACCGGTAGAAATTTGCGCAAGAGCAGGATAGCGTCAGCTTTCACCCGACCCTCCACAGTCTCCTTACCCTATTACGCCTTCTCGCCCATCGTCATTCTCTTCCCTCCGCACTCCTCTCCCCTCTCCCCTTCCCTATCCTCGCCCCTCTCCCCTTCCCTCTCATCTCCCCTTCCCTCTCCTTTCCTCTCTCTTTTCCTCTCCTTTTCTCTCTCCTCTCCCCTCTCCTCTCCCCTTCCCCCCTCCCCTCCCCCTTATCCCCCTCTCCTCTCCCCTCTCCTCTCCTCTCCTCTCTCCCTTCTCCCCTGCCCCCTCTCCCCTCCCCCCTCCCCACTCCCCTCTCCTCTTTCCCCTCCCCTCTCCTCTCCCCTCTCCTCTCTCCTCTCCTCTTTCCCCTCTCCTTTCCTCTTCCCTCCCCTTTTCTCCTCTCCCCTCTTCTCTCTCCTCTCCCCTCCCTCCTCTCCCATCTCTCCCCTGTCTCCCATTCCCTCTCCCCTCCATTCTCCCCTCCCCCCTCCCTTCTCCCCTCTCCCCTCTCCTTTCCCTTCTCCCCTCTCCTTTCCTATCTCCTCTCCCCTCCCCTCTCTCTTCCCCTCTCCCCTCTCTTCCCCTTCTCCTCACCCTTCCCCCTCTCCCCTCCCCTCTCCCATCTCCCTTTCACTCTCCCTTTCACTCTCCCCTCCCCCTCCCCCCTCCTCTCTCCTCCTCTACCCTTCCCCCCTCTCTCCCTCCCCTCTTCCCTCCTTTCTTCCCTCCCCCTCCCCTCTCACCTCTCCCCTCCACTATCCCTTTCACTCTCCCATCCCCTCCTCTCCCCTCCCCTCCCCCCCTCCCCTCCCCCCGCCCTTCCACCTCCCTTTTACTCCTTTGCTCCTTTAGCCCCCTCCCTCCTTTGTATGTTCTCTTCCCTTTCTTACTATAGCCCTTTCAAAGTTCTAACGCGCGTGAATTTTTCAACCATGGCGGTTGTGAGGAGACGCCAAGTCTCCATGCAGGTGCTTTGGGATTCTACGAAGGAGACAGCATCTCATTTGACAGTCCCACGGCGTGGCCCCACGTCGGGAGTTCCCGTGCCCAGGTTGGTCAACAAAGCGCAACGCCAAGCACACACCGTGTTACCTGGAATGCGTTATAACGCCAGAGGACATGAATCAAGAAGCGGTTGCTTGTTTTTTGTGTTTGTTTTTTACCTTCGTAAGGGCCTCCTGTGTTGCGTGAAATACGTTGCAACGCCAAGTAACAGGAATCACGAATCGGGTTTTCTGTGCTGAGTGAAATAAGTTACAACCTCAGTGAATAGGAATCAATTTCCTCTTCTTTTTTCTTTATCAACCGACGCAAGGGCTTTTTGTGTTGCGTGAAATAAGTTACGTCAGAGAACAGTAGTCAGGAAAGAGCGTATTTTTTCTTAACAGACATTTGCGCTTTCTGTGTTGTGGGATACAGGTCACAACGCCAGAGGACATGATTGAAGAATGAGCCTCCTCCTCCCCCCTCTTCCCCTCTTCCCCTCCTTCCCCTCTCCCCCTCCTCCCCTCCTCCTCCTCCTCCCCCTCTTCCCCTCTCCCTCCTCTTCCTCCTCCTCCTCTAATGTATGGGCTTGTTGTGTTGTGTGAAATAAGTAACGACATCAGAAAACTTTAAATTAATGAAGAACGCACCTTTTTTAATCAACGTGAGGGCTTTGTGTGATTCATATTAAGTAACGTAGATTGACACCACGCACTGGGTTGAGATGTTCTCTTAAAAATCGGTATATGAGAGTCATCCTCAAGAAATATGGCGAAGAGAGGATGGATGGATGGTTGGATGGTGTTTTACGGCCTATCAGCCTTTGTAGGCTATTTAAGGCCATTAAACACGAAAATCACTGTAACAGTTTAGAGTTAACGCAAATCGTCACGGTGTCCCTAGTCATTCGCCTATTACGAATCGAGTAGGGAGACGCGGTGGGTCAATTCTTACCCCGAACCCACAGGGGGAGCGAAGAGAGAAATCGTAGACGATAACTCAATAACGAAGGGGCGCCCGATGGCTTGATCATAGAGCACATTTGTCTTCGATATGAGTTGCTGGTCACGTCGAATTCTCTGAGCGAGCTACGTGAAAGACAGAGAGAGAGATAGAGAGAGAGAGACAGACAGACAGACAGAGAGAGAGAGAGAGACAGAGAGACAGAGAGACAAAGAGAGAGAGACAGAGAGACAGAGAGAGACAGAGAGACAGAGAGACAGAGACAGAGAGAGAGAGACACAGAGAGACAGAGAGAGAGACAAAGATAGAGAGACATAGAGAGAGACATAGAGAGAGACATAGAGAGAGACAAAGAGAGAGACAGAGAGACAGAGAGACAGAGAGAGAGAGAGGGAGGGAGACAGAGACAGAGAGACAGAGAGAGAGACAGAGAGAGAGGCAGAGAGAGAGAGAGACACACAGAGAGAGAGAGAGAGAGAGAGAGAGAGAGAGAGAGAGAGAGGATGGGACAAGTGAGTACGCATGCACTCATGGTCATGGATGTACGCGTATTTTCTGATCCTGCGAGCTGACGTTTGTACAGGTTTGATATATTTCTCCGAAGGAGTATATTTGCCGCCTGCCTTCATGTCTGTTCCCCGTCCATCCAGCCGTTTGCCTGTCTGCCTACATACCTGCCTACATGCCTGCCTGCCTGCCTGCCTGCCTGCCTGCCTGGCTGACTACCTGCCTTCCTGCCTGCATGTCCGTCAGGCTGTCCACGTAACTGCTGAATATTTACATCGCAACTGGGAATGTGACCAACAGTGCAGTTAAATTAAGTAGAGTCGAGTGGCCCTAGACCGAACAAACAGCGGCGCCAAGTCCCTAACCCATAAACCACTAGGAGGAGTCTCGCGTGGTTCGCTTGAAGACAATCAGTGCCTGGAGAGATGTGGATGTGTCTTCTTGGGCTCTCTTGAGAGAGACAAGATCAGCGGAAGAAATTTTTTTGCAACAGGCACATGGAACATCAGAACGTTGCATGCAGAAGGGAAAATACGCATGAGATGGCAATATACCGATGGAACATTCTCGGACTTTGTGAGTTGACATGGACGAACTTTGAGGAAACGTCAACCCATGAAGTTCACAAGCTGTTTTACAGCGGTAGAAACGACAAACATGAACATTGAGTAGGATTTCTTGTCCACAGAGGAATAAAATTTTGTGTTATGTGCTGCCGACCAGTCTCGAGTCGGATCATTACCATTCGACTTAGAGCAACATCATTCAACATCACCATCGTGCAGTTGTATGCTCCAACCAAAGACTACTCAGATGAGGAAATAGAGACATTTTACAACGAGCTGCAAGAGGTGCTGGATCAAGTACCAAAAAAAGACATCCTGGTCGTGCAGGGAGACTGGAATGCCAAAGTGGGAAGCGACGCAAAGAACGATTGGCATGACGTTTGTGGACAGTAAAGCAATACAGATACCAACGACAGAGGCCTGAGACTCCTGGAGTTCGCCAGCTACAACGACCTTATACTGGCAAACACTCTTGGCCCGCACAAGACGTCCCGACGGTGGACTTGGCACCACCCAAATGGACAGCACCACAGTCAAATTGATTACATCTTAGTAAAGAAGCGCTTCAAGTCCAGCATTAACATCGCAAAGACACGAAGCTTTCCAGGAGCAGACATTGGAAGCGACCACGACTTGCTGATGATGAACTTCCGCCTGAGCCTTAAAAAAATCAGCAAGCAGAAAGGTACCAGGCTTAGATTTGACCTTGAAAGGTTGAAAGACCCTGAGGTTGATAAGTCCTTCAAAGCGATGATTGGAGGGAAGTTTGCACCGCTTTTAGTTCTGGGTGACGAAGAGGGCCTCGACACAGTGACCAACATCTTCAATGAGGCAGTGATAGAGACAGCCGGGCAGTTATTAGGAAAACACCACCCAACAAAGAAACCATGGGTCACTGCAGAAATTTTGAACATGTGCGATGAGAGAAGGGAACTGAAGAAAAAGAAGGGTACAGCAGATGGAGCAAGTAAGTACAGAGAGGCCAACAACAGGGTCAAGAAGGCCATGAAGAGTGCCAAGGAGGAGTGGATCAAACAGCAATGTGATGCAGTTGAGGAGAACCTCCAGAAGAATAACACCAAGAAAGCATACCAGATAGTCAAAGACCTTACAGCGACCAAACAAGGGCGGGTCAACACCATACAAGACAAGAGCGGGATTTGTCTCACAGAAGAACGCGAAATCATGAAACGCTGGACTGAGTACTGCTCTGAGCTGTACAACTATGACACCAAAGGAGATCCTAAAGTACTGAACTGTCCTCAGACTATCGAGGAGGACAACTACTCAATTCTTCGAGAAGAGGTGGAGACAGCAGTTAAGTCCCTCAAGAAAGGGAAGTCAGCTGGGGTTGACAACATTCCAGGGGAACTCATCCAGGCAAGAGGCGACGCAATGATCGATGCACTCACAAAGATTTGCAATAAGACCTGGCAGACGGGAGATTGGCCAACCCTGTGGACACAGTCCCTAATGATTACATTGCCCAAGAAAGGAGACCTGCAAATGTGCCAGAACTACCGCACGATCAGCCTCATAAGCCATTCCAGCAAGGTCATGCTGAAAGTACTGCTGAACAGATTAAAACCACAGGCAGAGAAAATCATTGCTGAAGAGCAGGCAGGTTTCAGACCAGGTAGGAGCACCACCGAACAGATCTTCAATCTGAGAGTCCTGTGTGAGAAACATCTACAACACCAACAAGACCTGTACCATGTTTTTATAGACTTTAAGAAAGCATCTGACAGAGTCTGGCATGCTGCGCTGTGGGCCACAATGAGAAGATACAACATTAGCTCCAATATCATCAAAGTCGTCGAACATATCTATGACAGAGCGACCAGCGCAGTCCTGTTCAATGGTACCACAGGCGAATGGTTCAGGACAACGGTCAAAGTCAGACAGGGCTGTCTACTCTCCCCCACACTCTTCAACCTCTTCCTCGAAAGGATAAGGACTATCAGCATTTGTGGCAGAAAGATCACCAACTTACGTTTTGCTGATGACATTGATTGATTAGCAGAAAGTGAAGAGGAGCTGTAGTCTTGTCGATTACCTGGACAAGACCTCACAGGCATATGGCATGGAGATCAGCGCCAAGAAGACCAAGGTGATGACGAACAACCCTCGGGGCTTCAAAATGGAAATCAAAGTGGAGGGCCAAAAACTGGAAGCTGTGAACAACTTCAAATACCTGGGATCTATTGTGACTGATGAAGGGTCCAAACCAGAGATACTGTCCAGGATAGCACAAACAACAGCAGCATTGGCAAAGGTGAAGCCAATATGGCGTGACAGAAATATCACTCTCGCGTCGAAGATCAGGCTCATGCGCACGCTGGCCATCTCCGTATTCTTGTATGCATGCGAGTCCTGGACACTCACATCGGAACTACAAAGACGGATACAAGCCCTGGAAATGAGATGCAACCGCAAGATTCTGAACATCTCATATAAAGACCATGTCACGAATGAGGAAGTCAGCAACAGGATCAGGAGAGCATTTGGACAGTACGAAGACCTGCTCTCAATCGTGAAAGCAGAAAGCTGAAGTGGTACGGTCACGTGTCAAGCGGCAGTGGGCTGACCAAGACCATCCTGCAAGGTACCGTACCAGGTGGGAGAAGGAGAGGCAGGCAGAGAAAGAGGTGGGAAGACAACATCAAAGAGTGGACAGGCTTGACCTTTGCTGACTCACAGCGAGCCACAGAGGTTAGAGATCGATGGAGGAAGATTGTCCAAAAGTCATCAGTGGTGTCTCAACAACCCATCTCAGGGTCAAAAGATTGAACTGAACTGAACTGAACTTCTTGGGCACACACTCCCTGACAGCCTGACTCTGGGCCCGAGTCTTCCTCGGTTAGCCCTGACCGACTCGCAGAGTCGCGCGCATGGCGCGCAGTCTGCGGCGCTCTGTGAGCAAATGAGGTGGGTGTGGCCCGATGAGTCATATGTGGTTTAATGAGGTAGGCGTCGCCTGATGAGATGGGCGTGACCGCTTAAAGTAGGCGTGACTTAATATTATAGTTGTCGCCTGATGAGGAGGGCGCGGCAGCTTAAAGTAGGGGTGATTTGATATCATAATTGTTGCCTGATGAGGAAGGCGTGGTCTGACGATGTGGGCGTGTCCTGATGAAGTAGGAACGACTTCATAAAAGCCTGTTAACTAAAGTGTGGCCTAATGAAGTGGGCGCGGCTTAATGAGGTAGGCGTAGACTAATGAGGTTGGCATGGACTGACTGTGATGGTTTGGTTTGATGAGAGAGGCTTACCTTGTGAAGGAGGATCTGGTCTAAGGATGTGTTTGGCCTGATAAGATGTGCAAGGCCTAACGAGGAGGCCGTGGTCTAACGAGGAAGGCGTGGTCTAACGAGGTAGTTGTGGCGCGGCCTGATGGGGTGGGCGTGGCCTGATGGGGTTTGCGTTGTCTGATGGGGTAGGCGTGGCCTTATGGAGTGGACGTTGTCTGATGGGGTGGACGTGGTCTGATGGGATGGGCGTGGTCTGATGGGGTGGGCGTGGTCTGATGGGGTAGGCGTGGCCTAAGCAGGAGACCGTAGCCCAGAATAGGGCGTGGTGAGGACATAGTCTGAGCTGAATTCAGGGGAACAGATATAAGAGGAAGATTCATCATCGACTGTGGCACTGCCGTGACGTCATGCCCACCAATGGCTCCCAGACTCCCAAAGCCGTGCGCTATTCTGTGTGTCTGCGCTTTTCTCGCTTCTACAAAGCATTCCGCCTCGTGATCTTCTGTAAGTGAGCGATTAGGATCTCACCTGCTTTTCTGAACATCTCCAGCATACGGTTCTTCAAATGTCAGATTCTAATGTGTCATTATTATCATTACTATTTTAAAAACCACTGGAGCAACAAATTATCCGCGGATCAAAGGAAAACCCTCACAATCAAGACTGAAATGCTACGGTGAGCGGTCCTTCAGTGCAGTGGGACCGAGGCTATGGAATCGGCTTCCTGGGTCTCTCAAGTCGTCTCCATGTTTCGCTTCTTTCAAAGCTGGCTTCCAAAATAAAATTCCGTCTCTGTGATGTCGCGCCATATTCTTGTAATGTGATAATTGGCACCGAAAAATAATAATACATACATACAAATTGTTTTGGTGCAATTTGGCATCATTGCATTAGGATATGGAACTGTTGGAGATGTGAGATTTATCATTTATCATTTACATTTCAGTGAATTTACTCATCTTTGATAACTGCCAAATGATACGTTTTTCTGTGATTACATGTAAATTGCACATAATGTTGGACTTCTTTTTTTATCTGATAGTTTCAAATAACCGAGACTCAAACATCTGGAACTACGCCATTACGTGGCAACCAAAACAGGAAAAGAAACTTCCAGAAGCGAGACGACTGATGGTCTTCAGATGCTTCGGCCCTGTCTTCCTGGCACTCTCAGGGTGGGTGGACTGGAACTGGATCATAATCTCAGAAGCCCGTCAGTCGTCTGAAGTGGCAGTCACACTGTATGATGGTCTCCTGTCATCTGCCTCGTCGAAGCGCAGGTTGGGGATGTCAATTAAAGGAACCTCGATCACCCAAGCTCGCAGAATAGTCCCTCACATGCCACGGACTGTCCTCTGGGTACCCTCTGAGGCTTCTCGTTCTCCTGTGTTTCTCTCCAACCAGATCCAGCAGGATGCCCTCTCTGCTACTTCTGCCATAGCCCTCAGGAACTTTGTGGTCTGCTTCTTGGGAAGACCTCACAGCTCTAAACAGCCAGCAGGTGGCGTCCCTATTATGTGTCACGTGACCGCCAAGCTGCATTCCCGACTGTCTGTATGGCGTGATGTACCGTGACATCGTCTCTTCCATCAGAGACTGCGGAAAAGATGGAGCGGCGGGAAAATCCGCCACGCTGTAATCGTCATGTCCTAGGGTCACATCTGACGTCAGAGGTCACAGGAGGTCATGCTTTCCAACGAGCAATGGCCGTCGGCCACGGGGGATGCACGCTCCTGCCGCCAAGATAAAACAAGAAATACATCAACCCCGGGAACTGTCCTGCACCCGGGCACGTCAACATGTCCTGTTTCATAGTTTCCAACAGACTCGGGCATTTTTCATGTGTGTTTTGTTGCGTGATGGCGAGTCTTCTGCCAACAACTTTACGGGACACTTCCTCGAATAAAGAGAGGAGAGAAGAATCGCCTGTTGGCACGAATACAATGCACCACTGTGAAGGCTCAAAATATGCACGTAGAGGGGAAAATGTATACGTTTGTGTATTCTCTCTCTCTCTCTCTCTCTCTCTCTCTCTCTCTCTCTCTCTCTCTCTCTCTCTCTCTTTCTCTCTCTCCCACTCTCTCTCTCCCACTCTCTCTCACTCTCTCTCTAAGTCTGTCTCTCTCTCTCTCTAAATCTCTCTCTCTAAATCTCTCTCTCTCTAAGTCTCTCTCTCTCACTCTCTCTCTATCTCTCTCACTCTCACACGCACGCACGCACGCACACACACACACACACACATTTACACGCACATACATACGCACGCATGCCCACACAAGCACATGTAAATTACATGAGAAAATGGCCAATAAACACAGAGAGAGAGAGACAGAGAGAAAGAGAGAGACAGAGAGAGAGACAGAGAGAGAGACAGAGAGAGACGAGACAGAGAGACAGAGAGAGAGAGACAGAGACAGAGAGAGAGACAGAGAGAGAGAGAGAGACAGAGAGAGAGAGAGACAGAGAGGGAGAGAGACAGAGAGAGAGACAGAGACAGAGACAGACACAGAGACAGAGACAGAGACAGAGAGACGAACCTCTTGGCGTCGGTGTGGGCGTTGGTCGAACGCTTTCTTTCGCATCAACAAACACACGCAGATATAAAGCCATACTGAGCTAGAGAAAAATGCCATTGAAAACAATCAGTGGGACATTTTTTTAAAGTGAGAAATGACACTTAAGGTGCAAAGTCAAAAACAAACAAACAAACAAAGCAACATGACCACTGAAATAATGCCGGACCCCAAGTTTCTTTTTTGCGTCATGCGAGGTCAACGACCTTGAGACGGTTGTGACGTTGATGACCTTTGACCGCAGGGTAGTGAGAGGTCAGAAGGGGTGTGGCAAATACGAGCAGTTGTCCCCAGCTCTTGTAATCTCAGCAAGTCTCAGCGCGTGCTGTCGCTTGCTTGATAATTTGCACACGGCTCTTCAAAGGCGCAGGTAGCGTCTGCACGAGACGACGACCTTTGACCCGGAAGGCAGTTCCCTCAGTGATGTACATCAAGGGGAGAGAAAGGGAGAGAGAGAGAGAGAGAGAGAGAGAGAGAGAGAGAGAGAGAGAGAGAGAGAGAGAGAGAGACTGACTGGCGGATTACGTACTGATAAATCCATCAATCCATCGATTGATCGAATGACTGACTGGTTGATCGATCGATTGATCAACCGATTCAATGTTGGAAGTGGGCGACCAGTCAGTATAGAAGTATACACATATTTTTTGGGTAGTACAGAAATCCACCCAAGAACTCAAATTTTTATGCTTCAGACTTAGTGACTGTTCGGTCGCTTTCCGAAGGAGAGACTCAGACAACACGGGGGCGAGAGTTGTGTAAATATACAGGGAACAGAGAACTGCACCGGAACTCACCTGATGTGACATACGTTGAAGGGATTTTTATTTGCTATAACGACAGGCTGCTTACAAAATGCATGACCATTCGTGCATTAAAACACAAAGAGAAGTAAACAACAGCCATACTTTGAAATGGGAGTGACTGTCTTTGCACTGCAAAGTAGAGATGTAAGGTATGGGTTTTATGGGGGGATTTCCTCCGAACTGATAACCACGTAGACAGAACGTGCGTATATCAAGCACCATACCCAAATCCACTCCCCGACAAGCATTCCATCTCAGTGACGTGATACTGGTGCATCAAGGACGAAGCACGCTACAGTTGGTTTTAAGTGCCTAAGTAAATCAAGCACCATACCCAAATCCACTCCCCGACAAGCATTCCATCTCAGTGACGTGATGCTGGTGCATCAAGGACGAAGCACGCTACAGTTGGTTTTTAGTGCCTAAGTATATCAAGCACCATACCCAAATCCACTCCCCGACAAGCATTCCATCTCAGTGACGTGATACTGGTGCATCAAGGACGAAGCACGCTACAGTTGGTTTTTAGTGACTAAGTAAACCTGGATTCAGAGAACGTGACCTGGAATGCATTACACTGCTAAAAGATTTTGAAGTAAGTCAACTTTACTTTCCTATGCTGTCATTGTGTATTTTTCCTGCTAAAAACATCATTCTCTTACAGCTTACGCCACGAACATGTGAAGGAACAATATTGAACCTGCAGCGCTGTCTTGTACACAGTACCATCAAAGTCGTCAACTCAGAGCGTGAAAACTGGAGCTCTGTTGGGAGTAGGCGAGATCAATGCCATATGTATTGCAAGTGACAGACACTGGTGAAATCATGGGGCTGGCCTTCTCAAACTGGGTTGGTCTCATACTTCGGTCAAATCGAAATATATCAGCGTTTGCACATTTCGGATTGTACTCGATTCAACGAACTTAACCACCACTGCATTTACATGTACTTTGGAAGATTCACCTTTCAGCTCCACCCATAGATGAAGTGAGTCTGCCACAAGACCATGTGATCTTTGTTATGCGAAAAAAACTGTGTCTGATTGCATTGCACCCTACCTCGTCCTTACCCTGATTCTGCCTTACTTACGATTGACTCCGTGTAGCGTGCGGTGTCACTTTTTATACAAGGGACTCCCATCAAAACGTAGGGTGCATTTCTCATTCGCCACTGAAAATGTTCCTTTGATCCAGAAGCCAATGAGGTTGCTCGTTGTTTGTAAATCAAGGTTTGCGATAAGAATCATATCTGCGCACTTGTAAAGTCGTCTTCTCATAAATGCCCTTTCTCTGTGTGCACATATTCAAACAGGCATGAATCATCAACCATTGCAAATTGGTATAACAATTTCAGTACCGTACTAGTATGAAAGGAGCTGACTGCACTTTGTCTGATCAAAGACACTATCTAGATAGTATCTTTGGTCTGATACAATCATCTGAAAACTGGCATTCTTTTTGGGAGGAAATCCCTGAGCAAACACACACACACACACACACACACACACACACACACACACACACACACACACACACTTCACCGTGGTGAGCAACAGCTTAATGTGTCCTCCTCCAACCACCTGCCACTCAAGAGATGGCACGTGCGTCTTACACAGAGATAGCTTCCCTACGAAAGCTCTGCAATGCAGAAAGAAAAAATATTATCTCAGGAAAACTCTTGCTTTTCCACATCCAATTCTTCATCAACGGGCATTTCCGCTCTCAAATGTAATAACGGAACCCTAGACACAATGGACAAGCATCACGCTGACACTGCTAAAAGAGAAAAGAAAAAATATTTTTTCAAATTTTTTTCCCAGAAGAAAACAAAAATAAAGCGCTCTCCCCATGTTTAAGGCACGACTTTGATGTCGAGTTGTCTGAATGAGGCTTTTACTCTTTTACAGAGGGGTTAAATTTTCCTTAAAACGACGGAATGGACGTAGCCAACCGACAATCTTCATGGACGACGCAGTCAACTCTGCCGACTACCGCCACGGCTATGCTGGCACTGTCGTCAACAAGCTGCTCTGATGGGACCGTAGCTCCACTGCTCAATGACAGGTCACATAGCGGCACTCCTCTCCACAACTCCGCCAAGCCTTCAGCCACGACGCCAAAACAGATTCGCTCCCTAGAACGGAATTTAACAGCGCAGGACTCTGAATACAAGTGGGGGGAAAGCACTGAGGAAAATATGTTTTGGATGCCTTGTCGGTGAGGAGTTAAGAGTATAGTATTTTGGGGAATGCGGAACTTAATTGTGATGTAGTGGCGTCTTAAAGAATTGCGTTGGAGGAGAGGAATACAGTTCACAGAAAAATTGTTTTGAAGAAAGGGCAGAAAAGGAAAAAATAGAGAAGACACGGAAATTAGAGCGATTCCATGGTGGAGATGGATGGAAAGACAAGAGGAGGGGAAGGAGGGGGCTGGGGATATACAGTTTTTTTATGAGGGGGTTGGTGGGATGGGAGGAGGTTTGGGGCATTGGGGTGGAATAGGACGAGGAGGAGGAGAAAAGTTGTTAATTCTCCATGACTCTGAGATGGGGCCACATGGCCCCAGCGTGTTTAGTAGCTGCTGTAACGACGCCATACTGCCCCTGTATTTTCCTGGTCTGGTGCCATCACCTTCCTGCTTGGCAACGCTCCCAGCACACTCACTACCCATCCTCCCTTCCTGCCTGGCAACGCTCCCAGCACACTCACTACCCATCCTCCCTCCCTGCTTGGCAACGCTCCCAGCACACTCACTACCCATCCTCCCTTCCTGCCTGGCAACGCTCCCAGCACACTCACTACCCATCCTCCCTTCCTGCTTGGCAACGCTCCCAGCACACTCACTACCCATCCTTCCTTCCTGCCTGGCAACGCTCCCAGCACTCTCACTACCCATCCTCCCTTCCTGCCTGGCAACGCTCCCAGCACACTCACTACCCATCCTTCCTTCCTGCTTGGCAACGCTCCCAGCACACTCACTACCCATCCTTCCTTCCTGCCTGGCAACGCTCCCAGCACTCTCACTACCCATCCTCCCTTCCTGCCTGGCAACGCTCCCAGCACACTCACTACCCATCCTTCCTTCCTGCTTGGCAACGCTCCCAGCACACTCACTACCCATCCTCCCTTCCTGCCTGGCAACGCTCCCAGCACACTCACTACCCATCCTCCCTTCCTGCCTGGCAGCGCTCCCAGCACACTCACTACCCATCCTTCCTTCCTGCTTGGCAACGCTCCCAGCACACTCACTACCCATCCTCCCTTCCTGCCTGGCAACGCTCCCAGCACACTCACTACCCATCCTTCCTTCCTGCTTGGCAACGCTCCCAGCACACTCACTACCCATCCTCCCTTCCTGCCTGGCAACGCTCCCAGCACACTCACTACCCATCCTTCCTTCCTGCTTGGCAACGCTCCCAGCACACTCACTACCCATCCTCCCTTCCTGCCTGGCAACGCTCCCAGCACACTCACTACCCATCCTCCCTTCCTGCCTGGCAGCGCTCCCAGCACACTCACTACCCATCCTCCCTTCCTGCTTGGCAACGCTCCCAGCACACTCACTACCCATCCTCCCTTCCTGCCTGGCAACGCTCCCAGCACACTCACTACCCATCCTCCCTTCCTGCCTGGCAACGCTCCCAGCACACTCACTACCCATCCTCCCTTCCTGCCTGGCAACGCTCCCAGCACACTCACTACCCATCCTCCCTTCCTGCCTGGCAGCGCTCCCAGCACACTCACTACCCATCCTCCCTTCCTGCTTGGCAACGCTCCCAGCACTCTCACTACCCATCCTCCCTTCCTGCCCTATCTTGTCATTGCACACACACACACACACACACACACACACACACACACACGTACACGCATAAAACACATTCACACATACACACACGCACAAACACATACACACATACGTACACGCACACACAAACATGCACCACACACACACACACACATACGCACACCTATACAAACACACATACACATACTAACATACACACTTACAGACGCTTACATATACACACACATATAGGTGCACACACACGCACGCACATTCGCAAACTCGTACGCGTGCACATTAAACACACATACACATACAGACACGCATGAACACACATATATATATATATACACACGCACACATACGTACAAACACTTACTCAATTACATGTACATACACACACACAAGCATGCATATACACGCGCGCGCGCACACACATTAACACATATTTACACACACTACAATTTAAACGCCCGCGCGCGCACACACACACATACACACACACTACCTACACAAGCACACACACACACACACACGCACACATAGACACATACGCTCACTCAACTATGAACACACGCACACACACACATACACACATACACATCCGCTCACACAACTACGCGCACACACATACACACACATACAATATCACTCACACACACACACACACACACACACACACACACACACACACACACACACAACACAACACACACAGACGGACTCATATACTCCTCTGTCAGACACCCTGGGCCTCTGCAAAATCGTACACTCCCTTGCAAAAGCGAGCACTCCCTCATAAACAGGCACACTCCCTCACAAACATGCACGCTACCCACATGTGCCCGAACAGGACGTGCCCGCCAGCTACGGCGCACGTGCAGGATTCAGTGTTGCGCGGGAAGGCTCGGTTCAAGAGCAGGGTGAAGCTAGAGAGTGTATACACAAAATTAATGGCTGGGAGAGTGGGAGGTTCATGAGAATGCACACTCCGTAATGTAATATCTAATCCACGCGCACATTCATTCGCGCGCAAACATTCTAACCCAAACAGCTCGCGCCCTCGTAAATGACGACATTTTGAATTGTGCTCACACAAACCTGATTAAACTATGCACTGCAGTAAGAATGAAGAAATAAAGGTTATTACACGCGAGAAGCCATGCTTTCCTAGCACAGTAAAAACGCGCTACGTGAACCTTCGTGTCAGATCTTTCGCCGCCACAGATAATTAAATCCATTAAGCACCACATTAATTGACAGGAAGCCAATAGAGCGAAGTCATAATATTTTCCCAGTAATGAGCCAGTCCTGTTCTTCAAGATTCATGAAGGGGTAATGCTACAATAAAATATTTGTTAATCTCCTACGAGTCAGCGAAAGAGATACAGAGCCGGGTTGTCAAAACTTTAGCTGCTCTTCGTCGTTTCGATAGAGTTTAGTATTTTGATATTTTTCATTTTAAGAACATTTTAGTAGTACACCAGGACGAAGGGAAGAGTGTCAGGGAGTGACTTAGTTTCTTCGGATTTCCGTTTCACCCTACCCTGGCAGACCAGTTATTTGTGAGACGTGACTTTTTTGTGTCGAGACACTTTAGGGCCAGTGGGCTTCATGTCGCCACAACAAAGCCGAGACGCTTTCCATTCGCGGCAAATCATTTCAGTTCTCTGTGAACGAATTCGGCTCCATTCTGAGCCGTTCTGCATGTCAAGGTGCAACTTGTGTTGGTTTTACTCTTTTTCTCTTTCCCTGCCAGAAAAGGTCAATGGCGGTGTGTGGAGTCCTCGGCTGGCGACGTGGATAGGAGAAGTTCACCCAGAGTGCAGTTCGACCACCACTTTCTTGCTCAACCCCAAATTTCGCCAACAATTTCCAAGCTGCATTCAGCAGCGCGTCTCTGGCAATCAAAGAAGCAAACATTGCCCACCCGGTACGGACTCCACTCCCCACCCTCGAATCCCATGCCCACCCTGTTGGAGTCCACACACACACACACACACACACACACACACACACACACACACACACACACACACACACACACACACCTTACGCCACCACAAGCCCATGCCCACCCCGACTGCTGTACCCCACCGTACCGAGGCAGTACACAGGGAGTTTGATTTCAGCGCATTCCTGCATGCAGGCGTATGACAGCTCTAGCCTGGGTCAGTACCGCGACAATACCAGGGGTGGCGGACATCTACGGTCGGAAATGAGGAAGGTTTTTTTCGACAGTGTTTTTGATGGCGCCGCGGGTGTCGGGGAATTGTGAAGGTAGTTTGCACTGCTCGTGTTCCCGACTCAGGTTCCATGTGCACATGATAGCCTCTGGTCTGGCGCACGTCCCGGTAGAGTGAGGGCAAGGGGGGAGAGGGAGGAGTGAAAGGGGGGGGGGGGGAAGCAGAGAGGGGGGTAAGTCTTGGAGGAGGGGGTGGGACAGGAGAAAGATGGGGGTCAAGAAGCGCGCGGTATGAAGTAGTCTATCGTTACAGGAAAACGTCCCCTCCTCCCCCCCCCCCCCCCTCCCCCCATTCCTCTGTTCCCCCACCCAACCATCCCTCCTCTCTTCCTTCACTCTTTACTCCTGCTATTTACTTTTCCTGTCGGATGTTCATTCTAGAGGCAATTGAAAAAATAAGACATGCGTTAAGTCTATCGCGAAACAATGAATGAATTAATGAATGAATGAATTTTTAACGGCCTATCAGTCATTGTAGGCTATGTAAGGCCATTAATGACGAAAACACTAGGGCTGGTTAGAATACAATCAAGTCAAACACGATTTCCCTAGATATTCACCTCGTACGAAATGCGTGGGAAGACACGGCGGGTAACCTCTTAACCCCGACCCACAGGAGGGCTCCAGAACCAAGGAGACTCAAACGCTGAAGTTTACAGTAACAGCATTATACATGTATAAGCTCTACAGTTGACGTCTGTAGCGACGCTGCCACCACGGATAGCTGTTACTTGCACAGTGCGGGGAAACTACGGCATACTCCCCGAATAGTCGTGACACACTCGGAAATCGGCAGCCATTTTTTCCTCCCTCCCTCTCTCTCTCTCTCTCTCTCTCTCTCTCTCTCTCTCTATATATATATATATATATATATATATATATATATATATATATATATATATATATATATATATATATATCATCCCTCCCTCCCTCCATTCCTTCATCCTTCCATTCATCCATCCATCCATCCATCCCTTTCTCTCTCTCTCTCTCTCACACACACACACACACAAACGCACAAACACACACACACACACACACACACACACACACTTTCATACATATAATTATGCAAACATACATACATATACATACATACATACATACAGAGCTTGTATCAGAGAAGTTCGTCATTAAGATTATGGTGGCACAGAGTTGTTCTCTGAATGTACTATACAGATAGATCCCATGTTAAGTAGCATTGCTTTGTTTTCATTGCTTTGCCATATTCGTTCCATATTAATTCTGCATTTTGATTTTGCATAATTTTTTTGTTTATGTGCTGCAGGCTTGAAGAATAAAAACCGCTGGCGCTGAACCTCCAGGTTTTGGCATATTAAAAAAAAAAGAAAAAAAAGATCGGGTTCGAACCCGCAACCTCTCGAGAAAAGAGGGGG
>JAWQFJ010016004.1:0-20000 GCA_034096865.1 Theodoxus fluviatilis
TTGCTAGAGGATTTGAAAAACAAGGTTCCTCAGACAGTGCGTGTATATCTTGAAGATCAACATGTTAAATCAGTTCGAGAGGCGGCTGAATTAACTGATAAATACCTGCTGATTCATAAAGAACAAAATGGGCAGAGTCAAGTCAGAACTAGTACCAGTAACCCCGTGAAAAATGGAAGAGGCATTCAATGTAAAAAGTGTCAGAGATTTGATCATGTAGCTCCTGAGTGTCGTGCATTACCTGTGCAGGAAAACAAGAATGGTCTAGGGCGGTCTTCGGCTGTAAAGACCAGCACCTTACAATGCTCATATTGTCATAAGTTGGGTCAGCTGCTGGAGAACTGTTTTGCCAGAAAGAGAGAGCAGTAGAAAGTGGTTGGATTTGTACGGGACAGGACTGAGAAAGTCATAGGTTCCAAATACGGTAGATATGTATCCAGAGCTGGTCTTTCTATCAGTGATCATGATCCTTATGAAGAAGTGACAGTTTTTCGTGATACAGGTGTGTTTGCGAGTCTTATTAGCAGAAAGGCTGTGAGTAGACCTGACTTGTCTAACACTGGAAAGAATGTGATAATTCAGGTGGTAGGACCGAAGTATCTGTCAGTGCCCTTACATCGCTTTTGGATAAAATCAGAGTTTGTCTCGGGAGAAGTGTTGTTGGGTGTGGTGGATGAACTACCAGTTTCAGATGTTGACACATTGTTGGGATCCGATTTGACGGACAATAGTTATATAAAGTCTCATAACCCTGTGTTGAGAGTGCAGTCCCCCCATGAAGTGGAATCAGATAGTTCTGGTAGATCCGAATGTTCTCCTGTTTGTGTTGCTGCTCCATCCATGTCGAAGAAGAGAGTGAAGAAGCAGTGTCTCGGCAGAAGCCAATTTCCATGGCAACAAGAGCAGCGGCAGACTCAGCTCCAGCGACTACGGGTCTCTCCGCCACGACTCAGGGCAGCTCGGACCATCCTCCAGCAGCCTGAGCCAGCTCCACATGGCGCGGGTACCAGGCGGGTTCCTCCACAGGCACGCCTCGTGTCGAGAGAGTGGCCGTGGTGGCGACTCCTCCCGACAGAAGGGGGGCGTCTCCTTCGCGCCGGGCACACGTGCCTGCCCCGTGTGGACAGGCCCTATATCAATCGCAGCCAGTCCATGTCAAATTATCGTGGGAGCTTCTTCAGTGGGAACCGGAGCTTCTGCAGACATTCTCGAGTTTGTTCTTCGACACGCTTACAATTACGATGGACTGCTAGATCGTCATACCTGGGAAGAACATTTAGCCGGAATGAGGAGTGGTTTCGAGAGACTGGCCAGTGAAAACCTGACTGTGAACTTGGAAAAAAGTGCCTTTGGACAGGCTAAGGTGCAATACTTGGGACACGTGATAGGATTGGGGACTGTGGCACCACTAGACTCTAAATTAGAAGGCATCAAGGATTATCCCGAGCCCAGGACGCGTTGAGCGGTGCGACGGTTTCTAGGTATGATGGGATACTATCGTAGGTTTTGTCCAAACTTTGCCACTGTAGAGGAACCTCTGACCTTCCTGTTGCGGAAGGACGCGACTTTTCGGTGGAGTGAGCAGTGCCAATGGGCCTTTAACCTGTTGAAAGCTATGTTATGTCATGCCCCTATCCTCGCCGCGCCTGATCTATCTAAACCTTTCAAGTTTGCTGCCGATGCCAGTGCTTTAGGTTCTGGAGCTGTGCTATTTCAAGCCGCAAGTGATGGTCTCGACCACCCAATGAGTTTCTTTTCTAAAAAGTTTAACAAGCATGAGTTGAACTATTCTACTGTTGAGAAAGAGGCCTTGGGTCTGATGCAGGCTCTAAAACACTTTGAAATCTATCTTAAGGGTCACCTAGAGCCGGTGATGGTACTTACTGATTACAATCCGTTAACTTTCATTCATCATATGAAAGCCACAAATCAGTGCATTCTCCGCTGGAGTTTGCCGTTGCAAGAAAATAACCTGTCTATTTTGCATATTCCTGGTTCTGAGAATGTCATGGCTGATGCCCTATCTAGAGTTTTTGATGAATAAAATCCTGTGTATTCATGTATATAATCATGTGGTCTGTACAGTATTGAATTGAAATGTTGAAAGAAAAGAAATTGTTGTCCCGTGTGGGAAAACTAATTTCGTTTCGTTTAAAAGGTGGGGGATGTAATGGGGAAATAGGTTTTTGGAAGTATCTCACCTGAGAGAGATTCGGTTTTTGCTGGTGAAGGTAGTTCAACGACTGTATAGAAATGGAGGTGGAGGGTAAATGGGAGTTGAGTTCTGCCATACGGGTGATGAGCGGTGTTCGCTTTGAGATATGAGTAGTAAGTGAGTAAAGGTGGGTCGTGAGTTGGTTGTAAGAAGATAGCTATATTAGAGAGAGCAGGAAGACAGCGATCAGTCTGCCTACTGAGAGGAGAGGAGAGAGGAGAGATCAGTCCGCCTACTGAGAGAAGACAGAAGATAGAGATCGGTCCGCCTGCTGGGTGAGAAGAAGAGAGAAGAGGAGGGCGAAGCACCGAAGAGTGAAGCAGATGAAGAAGAGAGTGGAGGAAGGCAAAGCACAGAAGAGAGAAGCAGACGAAGAGAAGAGATCGACTCCACACACACAGCAGAGACGAGCAGAGAGAGAGAGAGAGAGAGAGAGAGAGAGAGAGAGAGAGAGAGAGAGAGAGAGAGAGAGAGAGAGAGAGCGGGCAGAGTTGGAAGGTTGGTGCGAGAGTTTTACACGGGTCGATAGTTTTTACTTGTCGAGGGCTGACCTACGTGCTTTTATGTTTTAAATAAGAAGGCTGACCGAAATTTTACTTGTGCTTTTTCATTTTTCCCGTTGGGAGTTGAGTAGGTGAAGAGTAGGTGTAATTTGATAAGATTGGGTTATTGAGAATGTTGTGTTTGAACCATATACCAATGTAACATTCTTTGTATTTTTATTTTTATTTTCTACCCCTGTTACGGGCATGTTTTATGTTGAAATATAAAGACATGTAAGTAACCCGGAACCTGTTTTATTTCATTTTTGTGGATATCCGTAACACTCGGTTAAAGGCAAAGAGTATACTCAGTGCTGTGACGTGGAACAGGTGAGCAGAACAAGAGTGTGGAGAGAGGCAGTGAGACCGAGACAGCACTCACCAGGACCGCAACGGTAGGTGACGTAGGAATACGTGGGCCACTGGAACTCCACCCCACGCTTGTGGCAGCTGTCTTTGGAATTTGTCATCTGGGGGCGACACTCACGTTTATCCCAGCATTCCATGGTGACTTGCCGCACGATTTCTGGAGACATTTCCTGCCTGCAGTCGGTGTATGCATACTGGCAACACGACTGATCTTTCTCACACTGGCACTCGCTTGTCTTGTACTCGTTGCGCATGGACCGTATGAATACAGTCTGGTTTTGACTACAGTTCAAGTGATGGGAGTACTGGTACATGTTGCTTGCGTTGGAAAAGGTGAATGGCGCTATGTCGAACTCGTCCCAAAAAGCGTCCACGCCTGCAAGGAAAGGCAGTCACTGCAGTGAGGTGGGCCCCTTGGTACGCAGTGTTTGCTCTAGTCCTTGTACAGTCAGTCCATGGAACAACAGCAAGTACAGCCTGTCAAGTGACTACACGTCCTGTGGAACACTACACCATGAGAAACAATGGTCAGCCCTTGCCAGACTGCATCTCTGCAATTTTAGTCATTTAATCAATGATTTGCATTGACATTTTGTGTTCGATTACGCTATTACGATGTTATAGCCTGGACGGAGCATCTCAACATGTTATCGGAAAAATATCTCCAGAGCACAGACAGTTTATTACTGGTGGTTATGAAGCTTTCCTTCCCAGATACATTGTATCTTCACACAAGGCTTCTAGCTCCGTCGCCTCAGGGGAATTTTTTCTACGTCTATTTAAAACTAAATTCAGCCAGATCAGCTCAAAGCTCTTTTTGAAAGTTGTCCTGAATTCCATTAAGGCATAAGTGAGGTGTATAAAGTGCAACAGGGAATGTGACTTTCGTTGTCTAATTTGTAAACACGTGTTCAAAACTTTGAATGCACACACACACACACACACACACACACACACACACACACACACACACACACACACACACACTCCACGTATGCACGCAAACTTTCTCGGTTCACATCTGTCTGCAGAGCTTCCTGACTGTTATCAAATCATTTTTCGGAGTGAGGGGAAAAGTTGTAGGACATTGGACACAAAAAGAAAGAAGCAGAAACATTTCCCTCCACAGCACTTCTCATGGAAACCATGCTGTGTGGGCATTCCAGAAGGAAAGCAGTCGTACCTGTACAAAGCAGGGCGAGGACCAGGGCTAGTGTCCATGTCCAGGTCATCCTTCACACGGGAGACAGTGGTGTCTCAGTGAGTGGCCCACTCCTCACAGGGACCTATGGCGTTCTGTTTCTATGAGTGAAATTACTTGCGGAAGACACTGTTTGTAGATACAGGCGGAGGGGAGAGTCGGAGTGTCAAATTAAAAATGAAATCGCATCGAGTATGGACTGATCCGTTCCTGTGGGTTAAAGTCGACGTCCTTTTCAACAGGGTGTAGTAGAGTTGCTTCGAGTGAACTTCTTCACACGAAGGTTTGATAATACCGTATCTCCACAATACAATCTTTTACACTGGAGAAATCCAAGTATCTCAAGGTGAAATTCTTCACAGAGAGGAATCACGATTCTGGAGAGGAAAAATCCTTCTCATGTGAGGTAGCAAGAGTCCTGCTGGTTATTCACTACATTCCATGTCGAGTCTCTAATTCAGAAATGCTGAGTCTACTACAATAGGGATGCTTCACACAAGGAACTAACATTTCTGCAGGTGAAATTCTCTCCGTAGATGCATGCCTCGGCCGTACAGAGTTCATCACACCATAGAACTTTTCAGTCTGTCATCCACAACCCCTGTGTCTGCTACCACACTGCACCATCCAGCTGCGATGTCACAGCATGTAGGGGACGGTTTTCCTTGGGCTTTATTACAGAAGCAAGAAGGGTGGAATCATGCTGGGTGTGGCATGGAGATAAACGACACCGAAAGGGCAGTCGTATTAGAATGCTCAAGAAATCACTTGAAGTGTTTCCTGTCATTTGAGACTCAACTCGGGTCAGCCATTGTCTGGAACTAGGTTTCATGGTGAATGGTGACACTTGCTGATAGTCAAGTGACTAGCATGAGAGACAGAGGAGACGAGCAGAGTACGCTTCCATGAAGACTTCTGCCTGTCCCCGGCCTCTCGTCCTCCAACCCCTCTCGTCCTCCAACCCCTCTCGTCCTCCAACCCCTCTCGTCCTCCAACCCCTCTCGTCCTCCAACCCCTCTCGTCCTCCAACCCCTCTCGTCCTCCAACCCCTCTCGTCCTCCAACCCCTCTCGTCCTCCAACCCCTCTCGTCCTCCAACCCCTCTCGTCCTCCAACCCCTCTCCCACTGACTTTTTCATTCCCCTTTCCCACTCACCCAATACCCACACGCACACATAGGAAATACACATTAATACGGGCCAGTTTGCGCGCTTGCATACACACACACACATACACACGCGCGCACACACAGACACACACACACACATGCGAGTGCGCACAAAAGCACGCACGCACACACACACATGCGAGTGCGCACAAAAGCACGCACGCACGCACACACACACACACACACACACACACACACACACACACACATATTTAACCTCTATGAACTGGGAAATATTTTAGGCAATGATCGACTCTTTCAAACAACAAGTAATCATATATAAAAGTGAAGGCAACTCATACCCTCCCTCAACCCCTCACTCCCTTCATCCTCCCCCTCCACTCCACCCTCCCCCTCCACTCCACCCTCCCTCTCCACTCCACCCTCCCCCTCCACTCCACCCTCCCCCTCCACTCCCCACTCCCCCTCCACTCCACCCTCCCCCTCCACTCCACCCTCTCCCTCCACTCCACCCTCACCCTCCACTCCACACTCCCCCTCCACTCCACCCTTCCCTCCACTCCACCCTCCCCCTCCACTCCCCACTCCCCCTCCACTCCCCACTCCCCTCCACTCCACCCTCCCCCTCCACTCCATCCTCCCCCTCCCTCCACCCTCCCCCTCCACCCTCCCCCTCCACCCTCCCCCTCCACCCTCACCCCTCCACTCCACCCTCCCCCTCCACTCCACCCTCCCCCCTCCACTCCATCCTCCCCCTCCCTCCACCCTCCCCCTCCTCCACCCTCCCTCTCCACTCCACCCTCCCCCTCCATCCTCCCCCTCCCTCCACCCTCCCCCTCCACCCTCCCCCTCCACCCTCCCCCTCCACCCTCCCCCTCCACCCTCCCCCTCCACTCTCCACCCTCCCCCTCCACTCTCCCCCTCCACTCTCTCCCTTCACCCTCCCCCTCCACTCCACCCTCCCCCTTGATGTCCTCTCTAGACTCTCCAACACCCAGACTGTTCGCACTCAGCCTCCACCCCAGCCCGACCCTCCTCCCCGAAGTCCCGCCACCCCTTCCCCTCCCCCAGCTCCTGCAACACCCACAACAAACGGAGACTTGCACTCCACTGTCATCGTGCCTGGAGACGGCCGTGAATCCCGCTCAGCGCGCACACTTATTTCGATATCTATCGACAGGGGCAGAAGCAAATCTCTCAGTCTGGATGTTCGGGTTGAAATAGAAAGGTTCCGAACACCATATTGTGCACGGGTGTAGCGCGCTTTCAGTGGATGAGTTGGATTTGCTAGCACCGATAGAGCCGTCGACGAATCAGCATCAACGCCGAATTATTTTATCTCTAATTATTGTTTTCAATCACTCTTCCTATACTTTGATGATTTTGTCAAATCCCCCCCCCCCTTCCTGTCTTTAACTGACAAGTTCCTGATGATAAAATTTGTGCAGTAAGTGAGTGGGCTGTATCAGGACTGGTAGAAAAGTTCGTGGATAGTTTTTCCATTCAACACTTTTTTCTGAGAAAATACAGTCAGTTGCTTTGTTCAGGACTGCCTGTGTGTTCTGTCCACCAGACCATTATCGAGTGTAACCCCCAGGTATGTGAAGGATGTCACCGCTTTGATCATCTCTCCCTTGATGACAAGAAAAGCTGGAGTCATAGAGTTTTTCCTGAAGTCAACCCGTATCTCTTCTGCCTGCTTTGGGTTGAGATCAAGACAGTTTTTGTCGCACCAGGAAAGGAGGTTGTTGACTTCCAGGATGAAGGCGGAGTTGTCTTTCTCGGCAATAAAAGACTACGAGTGCTTTGTCGTCATCCTACTTGAGTAGAGTGTCAAAGCTTCCCGATGAAATGGGCTTGCAGTCTGATGTGTAGAGACTTGAGAGGGCTTGCAGTCTGATGTGTAGAGACTTGAGAGGGCTTGCAGTCTGATGTGTAGAGACTTGAGAGGGCTTGCAGTGTGATGTGTAGAGACTTGAGAGGGCTTGCAGTCTGATGTGTAGAGACTTGAGAGGGCTTGCAGTCTGATGTGTAGAGACTTGAGAGGGCTTGCAGTCTGATGTGTAGAGACTTGAGAGGGCTTGCAGTCTGATGTGTAGAGACTTGAGAGGGCTTGCAGTCTGATGTGTAGAGACTTGAGAGGGCTTGCAGTCTGGTGGTAAGAGACTTGAGAGGACTTGCAGTCTGATGTGTAGAGACTTGAGAGGACTTGCAGTCTGATGTGTAGAGACTTGAGAGGACTTGCAGTCTGATGTGTAGACACTTGAGAGGGCTTGCAGTGTGATGTGTAGAGACTTGAGAGGACTTGCAGTCTGATGTGTAGAGACTTGAGAGGGCTTGCAGTGTGATGTGTAGAGACTTGAGAGGGCTTGCAGTCTGATGTGTAGAGACTTGAGAGGGCTTGCAGTCTGGTGGTAAGAGACTTGAGAGGGCTTGCAGTCTGATGTGTAGAGACTTGAGAGGACTTGCAGTCTGATGTGTAGAGACTTGAGAGGGCTTGCAGTGTGATGTGTAGAGACTTGAGAGGGCTTGCAGTCTGATGTGTAGAGACTTGAGAGGGCTTGCAGTCTGATGTGTAGAGACTTGAGAGGGCTTGCAGTCTGATGTGTAGAGACTTGAGAGGACTTGCAGTGTGATGTGTAGAGACTTGAGAGGGCTTGCAGTGTGATGTGTAGAGACTTGAGAGGGCTTGCAGTCTGATGTGTAGAGACTTGAGAGGACTTGCAGTCTGATGTGTAGAGACTTGAGAGGGCTTGCAGTGTGATGTGTAGAGACTTGAGAGGGCTTGCAGTCTGATGTGTAGAGACTTGAGAGGGCTTGCAGTCTGATGTGTAGAGACTTGAGAGGACTTGCAGTGTGATGTGTAGAGACTTGAGAGGGCTTGCAGTCTGATGTGTAGAGACTTGAGAGGGCTTGCAGTCTGATGTGTAGAGACTTGAGAGGGCTTGCAGTCTGATGTGTAGAGACTTGAGAGGGCTTGCAGTCTGATGTGTAGAGACTTGAGAGGGCTGGAGGGATGGCAAAGCCCTGAGGAGCTCCGGTGTAGGTGGTGACAATGGAACAAAGATGGCTACCAACATGGACGCACTGAGTTCTGTTGGTGAGAAGCTGCAGATCCACAGAATGGTGTAGGCGTTCATGTTTCTCAGCTTCTCTATCATCTTGTGTGGCTGGATGGTGGTGGAGGCGCTTGGGTAGTCCATGAAGAGGATTCAGACTGATGCTCCAGATGAGTCAAGATGTGACAGGACCTGATAGTGCAGGAGAAGGGCGGCATCTTCCGTGCTACTGCACTACCTAAATGCGAATAGGTGGGGATCAGCGTACTGGCCCGTGTCACACACGTGCATGCACACACACACACACACACACACACACACGAACTCACGCACACATACACACATACGCACGCACACACGCACGCACACACGTACGCTGTCTGTCCGTCCGTCCGTCTGTCCATCCGTCCGTCTGTCTGTGTCTGTCTGTGTCTGTCCGTCTCTCAGACTCTGTCTGTCTCTCAGACTTTGTCTCTCAGACTATGTCTTTCTGTCTGTGTATGTGTCTGTCTGTGTTCTGTCTGTGTCTGTCTGTGTCTGTCTGTGTCTGTCTGTGTCTGTCTGTGTCTGTCTGTGTCTGTCTGTCTGTCTGTGTCTGTCTGACTGTGTGTCTGTGTGTCTGTCCATGTGTCTGTCTGTGTGTGTGTCTGTCAAGCTGTGTGTGTGTCTCTTTGTCTAGCTCTTTTTCCTGTCTTTTTTTGTCTGTCTGTCTGTCTCTTTGTCTGTGTGTCTGTGTGTCTGTCTGTGTCTGACTGTGTGTCTGTGTGTCTGTCCATGTGTCTGTCTGTGTGTGTGTCTCTCTGCCTTTCTTTCCCTCCCTCCCTCCCCCCCTCCTCTCTCTCTCTCTCTCTCTCTCTCTCTCTCTCTCTCTCTCTCACCCTCCCGGATTGGACATCTGATCACCCAATTAAAGTGTTTGCAGAGGTCTTGGCAGGTATCCCATGTGTATTATCAGCATTGTGAGAGTAGTCAAGTATTGGCTTAGATTGTCTAAAACGAAAGGCTCCATAACCAGCATACGTAATGCTAAACTATTCTATCATTTAACGAAAGATGGAATGGGCACGACTCGCTGAATAATGTCTGTGAATGCTCAGCTTTGGTTATGTAAGATTCAACGTATGGACCAAAACTCTTTTTGAAAAAGTTCAAGCAGAGGCTGAAAGATTTCATCACCAACCATGGCACGAACGCTTTACAGACAGCGTAAGATTTCGCTGGTATTTATCCCTCAAAAACCATTTTGGACTAGAAGAATACTTGTCTATCCTGACCATAAGAAAATGTCGCGATGCAATTTTTCGTTTCAATTTGGGCGTCAATGATCTTAAGATGGACAGACAGTACACCAAGTTTCAGAATCTCCAAGTACGTTGCATCCGCTGTATGTGCATCGAGGACGAGAAACATTTGTTGCAGAATTGCCTCTTGTGTGAAGATATGAGGAAGAAATAAATCCATTCTTTGGTTCTGTTTGTACAATCCCGTTCCAGTAAGAACCAACCCTTACGACTTTGTTTTATTGTATTAAGAAATATATCTCGTTTCCCACACAGCCGTTGAGCCATACGTATTCAAAACGTGGTTTCTGCTCAAGTTCTGTCACTGAATCAACCCAGTTAGGCCTATCAGACGTAGACGATTTTTTAAGCATCAAATGAGCTTGATTTTGATGTCGGTCATTATCAACTTTGTACAACTTAGAGAGAGAGAGAGAGAGAGAGAGAGAGAGAGAGAGAGAGAGAGAGAGACGGAGACAGAGACAGAGAGACAGAGAGACAGATACAGAGACAGAGACAGAGAGACAGATACAGAGAGACAGGGAGACAGAGGCAGAGAGACAGAGACAGAGACAGAGAGACAGAGAGAGAGAGACACAGAAAGACAGAGAGAGAGACACAGAAAGACAGAGAGAGAGACAGAGAGAGACAGAGAGAGAGAGAGAGAGAGAGAGAGAGAGAGACGGGCATAGCTATGCCGTCTGACTCTTTCCGTGTTGTATGTGTGCGTGATTGTAAATGCGTGTGCGTGTGCGTGTGTGTGTGTGTGTGTGTGTGTGTGTGTGTGTGTGTGTGTGTGTGTGTGTGTGTGTGAGTGAGTGACTTAATGAGCGTTTGTTTGTGTGCGCGCGTATATGTATGTATTTGTTGGTGTGTACGTGTGCTTGGGTTTTAGTGTGTATGTGTGTGTGTGCGTGCGCGCGCGCGCGGGCCCTTCGTGTGTGTTTTTTTCCTATGTGTATGTGTGTTTGGGTAGGTTGGAGTGGGAATGAGAGAATGAAAACAGTCAATGGGAGAGGGGATAGAGAAACGAGGGGCAGATGACAGGAAGGAGTCTTCACCATGCGACTGTACGCTGCTCGTCTCTTCCTTCACTCATGCCAGTCACGTGACTATCAGGAACTATCGCCATTCAATATGACGCCTTGTGTGAGACAATGGCTGACTTCCGAGATGAGTCTCCACTGACAGGAAACACTTATCACGTTCTATTCAGAAATCCAAATCGACCCTGCCTGAGAAGCACGAACAGGTTCGAAGTGCTTCATGAGTCTTTGCACATAGAGGTGGTGGGAGACAACCCATTGCAACTGTCTCGGAGTAACCGAGGGAACCCAGTCGTCCCCCACCCCACCCCCCACCCCATCCCCACCCCCGGGAATAATTGAGCACTATCATTCAGTGGAACTGTCGAGATCTGAGGGCTAATTAAGAGGATATTTTACCCTTGATTTCGCTGCTAAATTCCCTTGTTTTATGTTTACAAGAGACACTTTTGAAATCCTGTGAGTCTCTATTTTCGTGGTTTTTAAAATATATTTTTACGTCTTCTTCTTCGTAGAGGGCTGTGGGTGGGGTGTGCGTTATGGCGGGAAATGTTCCTCATAGTCCAGTCTCCTTGTCCACTCCACTGCAGGCAAGGGTTGTGTGGATAACACTCCACAGACCCGTAATACTATGTTCCCTGTACATACCTCCCAGCTTCTCTTTAGACCCCTTTGCTTTTGAAAATTTAACTAATCAGTTACCATCTCCTTTTGTTATTAGAGTATTTTAGTGGCCCATAACCCCTTGTGTGGTAGTCAAAAACCTAATGCTACTGGTAAACTTTTATTAGAGTTCATGTGCAATAATGATTTATATATTTTAAATACTTAGCTGCCTACATATCTCCATCCTGCCTCTGGGTAATTTACAGCCATTGACTTCAATATTTGTTCATCCTCGCTTGCTTTGGACTTTTCATAGCAGGTTTGGGAGAACTCTCATGGGAGTGACCACTTTCCAGTCGTGCTGACATCTGCCAGACCCTCTGCTGCTCAGAGGCCGCCTCGGTGAGATTTCCAGGCAGTCGAATGGACTCGGTTTCAATCCCTGTGTTGGGCTCAGCTATGTGTGGCGATGACCAAGTAGACTATTTTACTACAGTGCACAATTGTCAATCCCTCAGACCTCGACAGCACCACGGCGAGTGCATCGTCCCTGCTTTAACCAGGAGTGTCGGGAGGCTCTTCGCCAGAGAAACAGGGCTCTCCGAATTAACCCATGCCCCGAGAATCTTCACATGTCAGGTAACTTCGAGGCCAGGCTCGGCGCACTGTTATGGAGGCCTGGAGTAAATACCTCCTTTTTTTCGTTTGATGACTTTTGACGGTCGTTGGTGTGGAAAACTGTTATCCCATCTTTTGCGTTACGCTTCTGCTCTGTTCTGTCTTCTGCGTTGGTTTTGCTCCGTTTTGCCCTGTCTTTTTCTGGTCTGTTGGCTGGGGTTGGAGCTGTGTTCTAAAGTATCTTCTGTATTCTTTTAGTCTTGAAATGCTTTTGTTGCACGTGTGAGTTGTGGTTGCTGGCGTGCATTTTGGCTTAAGTTTCATCTGTTTTGGTACTGGGGGCGAAGATCACCTTTCTACCATGCAGAAATGTTATTAAAGCCGTCAGCGTATTTGAAGAGGACACACACACACACACACACACACACACACACACACACACACACACGCACACACACACACACACACACTGACTGTTTGAGAGAGAGAGAGAGAGAGAGAGAGAGAGAGAGAGAGAGAGAGAGAGAGAGAGAGAGAGAGAGAGAGAGAGAGACGAAGGGCAGGCGTTGCTGAAGCTGGCGTCTCTTCTCGCCTTGGATGAAACTGCCACCTCTGTCCTTTCCAGCTACGTTCTTTCTTTCTTTTCGTTTTTACCGGGACACGGCGACCTGCTGGTGAGCTAGAAAATCTATGTAATGCATGGATGGATGGATGGATGGATGGATGGATGGATGGATGGATGGATGGATGGATGGATGGATGGATGGATGGATGGCGTGTTACGGCCTATCAGCCTCTGTAGGCTATGTAAGGCCATTAAGCACGAAAATCACTAGAGCATTTTAGAGCAAACGAGAATCAAGTCACGGTGTCCCTAGTTATTCGCCTCTTAAAAATCGCGTGTAGGGACGCGGTGGGTCAATTCTTACCCCAAACCCACAGGGGAAGTATTTTTAGACCTCAAGATGGCCTACGACCCTACGTGGTGATATGCCATCTTATCCAATCTCCACACTATGGGTCTCTAAGGTCGACTCCCTTATTTCATTTGCGAATTCCCACGCGAACGCTCGTTTCGAGTCAGAGTTGGACCGGCTTTGTCTTCCTCTTAAGGCGCCTACACACGTACTGGTTGTCCCCCGGTTTTGCTGCCGATCCGGTCAAAAATCGAAACCGTGGACTAATCCGGCACGGTTCTTGTGACTAGGGCTGGCTCTATTTTCCCGACCCCTCCGGACCGGTTCATATGCCCGGCAACGCGAGATCTCGCGTTGTGGCGACTTAGTCGCCAATTTTAATGGCGGACGTTGTCGTCGCTTCAGTCAGGAAAAGGTGTACTTGGGGATACTACAAACCAATCCAAAGAAAAGGTAAGCCATGAACATCATTAATTTATCAAAGCTGTATGTTGAATGCGTCAATAAGTTGTGAAAGCTCCTACATTGTAAAATTGGAAATGCGGGTCAATGCACCTTCACGCGAAATCTGTCAGCGGCTTTCGTTGCGTGCATGTTCCTCACAGAAAACGCTGTATTGATACTAAAACCCCATCCAAAGAAAATGTAAGCCATGAACAGCATTAATTTATCAAAGCTGTATTTTGAATGCATCAATAGGTTGTGAAAGTTCTGCATTTTACAATTCGCAATGCAGGTCGATGCACATCTACACAGCGAAGAATGTGTCAATCATCACGGCTCGCTCCACTGCTAATTATTTTGCGTGTTCCTCACAGAAAACGCTGTATTGATACTAAAACCCCCATCCAAAGAAAATGTAAGCCATGAACAGCATTAATTTATCAAAGCTGTATGTTGAATGCATCAATAAGTTGTGAAAGCTCCAAATCCAGATCCAGATATTTTACAAATCGAATGCAGATCACACGCATACAGCTACACGTGGTAGCGTCGTTGTCATAGTGCGGCGAAGGGACGTAACTCTAAATTCTGACCTCGCTTCACGTAGTGAAAATCGCTCGATTGCGCTGTCAGAAGAAATCTTGGTGTCTGGCTGTCAACCCGGTTTTTACACGCACGGTCAGCCGGATCGGGAGCAAAACCAGCTTGAAAAACGTAACGTGTGTAGGCGCCTTTATTCCCAGGAAATGGGCGTCCCTCAGGGTAGTATTTTATGTGTCACACTGTACAGTGTGAACGTAGATAGTATTGTGAATTATCTTACTCCCGGAATTCACTCATTTTTACATCTAGATTATTTTTTACTTGTTTGCCATTCCACGAGCATATATTTTATCGAGAGGCAGCTTCAACTGTCTCTTAGTTGCCTTTTTCATCGGTCCAGTTTAAATGGTTTTACATTTTCTTCATTTAAAATTGTCTGCATGTACTTCTGCCAACGTCGCATCTTTCACCCTGATCCTGTTCTGCTTTTAGATGGGTCTCCTCCTCCGGTAATGAAGGAAACCAAGTTTTTTGGAATCCTCTTCCACAGGCGGTTGCGTTGTATAGCTCATGTTAGGTATTTACGAGTGAAATGTGCCGAGGCACTCCACTGACAGAGTAGTTGCTCACTCCCAGTGGGGAGGAAATAGCAATATTTTACTACAGCTTTATCTTGCCCTGACACGTTCTAAACTTGACTACGGTTGTGTCGTGCATGGGTCGGCTCGCAAGTCGCACTTGTCGATGCTCGACCCAAGACACCATCAGGGTTTACGTTTAGTCCTTGGTGCCTGCCTTTCACCCCTCTCCTGTGGAAAGTTTGAATGCGGAGACACGCGAGCCTCCACTTCATTTACCTCGGCGTAAGCTTGCGTTGCAACATGTTGTGCAGTTGTGTTCTGATTCGTCCAATCCCACTTATTCTTGTATTGTCCAGCCAAGTTTCCGCGCTTTTATGCGACCAAGCCCAGCTGTATTCTTCCGTTGGGGATACGAATTGAGGAGGATATCACTGTGTTAAATATTTGACTGAACACACTTTTTAATTACCCTATATATAAAAGTATGTCTTCACTGTGACTCATACCAGAGCCTGTTGTTTTGTTACGTTTAACTGAATTTGCAAAAATGATGCTTTCGCTCACATTTATAAAAGTAAGTTCCGGGAAATACTACCTAATTACGCATATTTTTTATACCTTATGCACAATGGTTCTAAAGACGGAGATCATGAGGCTGCAGCTGTTGTCGCCCACGACTTCCTTTCGTTTCCGTTCACCAGATGGGATTTGGATCTACTCCCCAGAGCTTAGTGCACTTGAGGCTGCTCTTGACCTAGTCAAAAATGAGAGGTTGCCCGGAGCCCTCGTGATCTGATTCACTCGCAGCCTCACAGGCTCTGCGGGGTAGGGAGATTTCCTATCCCTGCTTGTATGATATTTTATGCCATCTGTGTCAGCTTAGGGGTGGTGGTACCAGGGTCGCTTTTATGCTGGGTTCCCAGCCATATAGGTATCCCGGGGAACGAGAGAGCAGATCAAGCTGCCAAGGCTGCTCTCTTCCTTCCCCCATTCCCAGGCAGAACCCTGGCGGGCGACCTGGCACCCCCCATCAATAAAAATATTTTTAATTTGTGTCAGGCTGACTAGGACAGCAGAGCACATTATAAAACTTCATGATGCTACTTCTGTGTCAAATGAGCGACCAGGCCCCCCCCCCCCCCCCCCCCCCCCCCCCTCGTCACTCATCAGAAGAGAAGAGGTTGTGCTCTGCCGTTCCCGGGTCTGCAATGCCGTCCTGACCCACGCCTATGTGTTGCGGAGTGCCGTGCTTGCCAGTGCATGCTCACCATGCGGCATATTCTGGTGGGAGGGTCCCCGACTTGCTCATCTACGGTGTGGGTTAAACAGTCTTTCATACATTTTTTAAGATTTCTTTTGCTGTGATAACTTTTTGGAAATTTCTCAGTTTTATTATCATCTTTGAGTTGCACTGTCTTGATCTTTTTCGATATTCCTCCCTTGATCTTTCTTGAGATAATATTTTACATTAATCTTTCTATTTCGTAGAATTCCGTTGTGGCCGTGTATGGTCTACACGGCTGATGAGCCCCTGGGCTCCATCCTGCCATCCCTCAGCGCTTTGTAGGAGGTGACTAGGGGAATCGAGACTTGAACTTCGCTCTGGCCGCTGTTGTGATTTTTCTTGATCGGAGACCTTGCATGGCCAACGCAGGCTGATGGACAGTGAAACTCGAATCTATTTCAAAATTCTGGGTGTGTTTAATATAACCGCTAGGTAAATCCTACTGGAATCCTTTGTCGCAAAGTATTTTGTAAACACCGAGAGAATTCCATCGCAAAAAGTAGGTGTAGTTCAAATGTCAATTACCGTTGTGGCCTTGTATAGCCTACAAGGCTGATAGACCCTTGAGCTCCATCCACCCATCCATTTCTCAGAGGAGTGTCCAGTTCCTACGAGTAACTTCTTCGCAGGAGGGTGCGGTATTACCGTACCTCTACAATACAGTCTTTGACACGGGAGAAATGCAAGTACCTCAAGGTAAATTATTGTCAAAGGAGGTTGCCAGAGTCTTGCTGGGTTTTCACCTCACACGAAGTCGAGTCTGTAACACTTCTACACAGAGCTTGCCGAGTCTTCTCCGATGAGAATGCGTCATACAAAGCATTCGAATTTCTACCAGAGAAAGTCTCGACATAGACACATGTCTGTGTCTCATAGATTACATTCTTTCCACGCACAGGCTCTTTTAGTCTGTCATCCACACCCCTGTGTCTGCTGCCACACTGCACCACTCAACTGCGATGTCACAGCATGTAGAGGACGGCTTTCCATGGGCTTTATTACAGAAGCATCCACCCCCCTGTGGGGTGGGGGTTGAAAGAACAGAATTACCGTGTCTCCCTACACAATTCGTCAGAGGCGAATACATAGAGACATCATGACTTGATCTGTTCTTACTTGGAACTATTTAATGATTTTCGTGCTTAATGGTCTGACATAGCCTACACAGGCTGATAGGCCGTAAAACTCCCTCCCTCCCTCCATCCAATTTTACAGAAGCAAGAAGAGTTGAATCAAACTGGTTGCGGCATGGAGAGAAATGAACACGAAAGGGCAGGGTCGATTTGGATTTCTGAATAAAACGGGATAAGTGTTTCCTGTCAATGAAGACTCAACTCGGAAGTCAGCCATTGTCTCGAACAAGGCGTCATATTGAATAGCGATAATACCCTGCGTTCCGTTGCACTCTGCTTCATGTCTACTACGATGTAGCAGGCTCACGAGTTTCGATTAGTTGGGGTTTTTAATGACTTGAAAAGCACATTATCTTTAAAAGTATAGGGTTTTGGAGGCGCTCTTTGGATATATGAATCCCCAAAATGATCTCACATTCAATTTTATCCCTCTTGATCGACTAGACGACTTAATGAAAGCATTAGGGTCGATTATCGTCGATAACAAAAGGGAGGAAACCATCACCAGTCATAAAGGAAGGTCAAGGGAATCCCAAAATGTGTCGTCAGCTAATTCGTTACAGGCATGGGTATAAATGCCGACGTTTACGACAGATATCAAACCATGGCATACAATCCACTCTGCCACGATGATGAGTGTACTACAACATTCATTTCTTCGAAATTTGAAAGCAATCGGCATGTCTGTCACTTCCCTGGCTGCAAACTACGTGGCTCGATGCATGTTTACCGTGCAAATCCGTTGAGTGACTTCCATTTAATTCGATGTTTAGTATGAGCCAATCAAATGTGACTAAGGGCGCTGTAGTTTCATTGTTGCTAGGCAGAGCAAGTGGCGCACTCTAGTGTGCAGCACTTAGAGCTCCTTCTGAGATGCTCCAGCCGCTACGCGACCTTGACAGGAAGTTGACCTCTGCCACTGCCACGTCACCAAAGATTGTGTATCAAGGAAAATGGAGCCTAGTGCTTGTATTAAGTCATTTCTTCGATCAAGAGGGATTATATTGAATGTGATGTCGTGTTGGGGATTCTTGTATCGAAAGAGAGCTTCCAAAACCCTCTACTCTTAATGATCAAACGCTTTTTAAGTCATTAAAAAGAACAACCAATCAAAACTCCTCCGCTTGCTAGATGGTAGCAGAGATGAAGCAGAGTTGCTGTTGGTCACGTGATTGGCATCGCTAGTGACAGAAGAGATCAGCAGTGCACAGCCGTCGCGAAGACTCCTTCGTGTCATCAGCCTCTCGTGTATCCATCCCCTCTCCAGTTCGCTTTCTCAAAATGCACGCACGTTCGCGCTCTCACACACACTCGCAGGCACGCACGCACACGCCTCTTTGTCACTTTACTTCCGACTGACTGCAAAATATGGCAGTCTGCTCTCTCTCTCTCTCTCTCTCTCTCTCTCTCTCTCTCTCTCTCTCCTCTCTCTCTCTCTCTCTCTCTCTCTCTCTCTCTCTCTCTCTCTCTCTCTCTCTCTCTCTCTCTCTCTCTCTCTCTCTCTCTCTCTGTCTCTCTCTCTCTGTCTCTCTCTCTCTCTCTCTGTCTCTCTCTCTCTCTCTCTCTCTCTCTCTCTCTCTCTCTCTGTCGCGTAGTTTTTGATGTTATTATGGGATGTCAGTGCATAAATACACTAACTCCCTAAGTAAGGTTTTCAACAAAACCTGATTACCACTTCCTAGGGACAAAACAAACAAATGAACAACAACGAGTGGAATAAAAGACACTGAGGTAGCAGTAAGAGTCAAAAGAAATGAAAATTTAATCACAAGCAACAAGAGAGATAAAAATCCCAGCCTTCCCCCAAAAAACCCTCAGTAATTTTGCGACGAGAAGAATGGGCAAAATTGCCCACACACCCGCAAAACACAAAACCCACACACCCACCAAACCAGTTATCTGTAAAAACACAAAGGGCCACTATCCACCTCGCTCAGGCGAGGAGACAGTAAACAAGATAACGTCCCGACTCTCTGCGCGCTCGCCTGGCCCGGGCGAGAGTCACAAGGATGAATGAAAACAATGTCCAAACTCTGCTCGACTGTCGGACCACTCGACAATTAGAAAAGGGCGACCCAAAGACGAGAAAGGGAGAGGTGCATTCACCTTACCAGAACTGGATCAACCGTCAGTCTCCCTCAACGTCCAGTCTCACGAGACTCCTCGAGAAACACGACACACATACACCACGACTTGTGTCACGAAGACTCCTTCTCCACCACGACTTGTGTCACGAAGACTCTTCCACCGCTTCTTGTGTCACGGTGGACTCCTCCACCACGACTTGTGTCACGAAGACTCTTCCACCCCTCCACCACGCCTTGTGTCACGAAGACTCTTCCACCCCGACCCACGTCGCTCTGTACAGTCCGCCTCTCGGACCTCAGATGAAGGGACGAGAAAATAAGGGAAAAAGGGGGAGAAAAGGGAAGACGAAAAAGGCCTCATCAGGCCACGTCTGATCACCTCAGCAGGCGATAAAAGAATGACTACAGCTCCCTCTCGGCGGGAAACCAGCACACGTCCCTCGCCCCCATCTCTTAATCTCCAATAGAAAAAATATCCTGGTGGATCACGTGATGACGCTCACTCGCGTCAGCGCGGGTCAAACCCCCGCCCCTCCACACTAATTGGGACCCCTCTCCTAGACTCCTAGCCCCACAGCAACGAGGTTTAGATTTAGACCTATTCTAACTCTCTCCCAAAAATCTTATCTTGTCAAATAGCATGCGACACTCTCTCTCTCTCTCTGTCTCTCTGTCTCTCTCTCTCTCTGTCTCTCTCTCTGTCTCTCTCTCTCCCTCCCTCCCTCCCTCCCTCTCTCTCTCTCTCTCTCTCTCTCTCTCTCTCTCTCTCTCTCTCTTATATCACCAAAACTATTACCACTGTCACCTTTACCACCAACACTATCACTACTGTCATCATTACCAACACTATCACTACTGTCATCATAGCCAAGGCTATCACTACTGTCATCATAACCAAGGCTATCACTACTGTCATCATAACCAAGGCTATCACTACTGTCATCAT
>JAWQFJ010016004.1:25000-33996 GCA_034096865.1 Theodoxus fluviatilis
CATATCGGAATAATTAGACAGAAACTATGCAGAACACGCAACGGAATAGTCAGATAGAAAGCATGCAGAACACATAACAGAAAGTTCAGACAAAGCATGCTGTACACATAACGGAATAGATAGGAAGCATGCAGAACACATAACGAAATATATAGGAAGCATGCACAACACATAACGGAATAGGTAGGAAGCATGCAGAACACGCGACGGAATAGTCAGACAGAAAGCATGCAGAACAAACAACGGAATAGTCAGATAGCAAGCATGCAGAACACACAACGGAATAATTAGATAGAAAGCACGCAGAACACACAACAGAATAGTCAGACAGAAAGCATGCAGAACACACACATAACAGAATGGTCAGATAGAAAACATGTCACAATGGTAAGAAGTTTTGACCCCAAAAAGCCAGAAGGCAGCAAACGCCACTATGTGCAGAGCCAGCTATGGTGCAGAGCCAGCTATGGTGCAGAGACAGCTATGGTGCAGACAAAGACAGGTATGGTGCAGAGACAGGTATGGTACAGAGACAGATATGGTGCAGAGACAGAGACAGGTATGGTGCAGAGACAGAGACAGGTATGGTGCAGAGGCAGAGACAGGTATGGTGCAGAGATAAAAGACAGGTATGGTGCAGAGACAGAGACAGGTATGGTGCAGAGACAGAGACAGGTATGGTGCAGAGACAGAGACAGGTATGGTGCAGAGACAGAGACAGGTATGGTGCAGAGACAGGTATGGTGCAGAGACAGAGACAGGTATGGTGCAGAGACAGAGACAGGTATGGTGCAGAGACAGATATGGTGCAGAGACAGAGACAGATATGGTGCAGAGACAGAGACAGATATGGTGCAGAGACAGAGACAGCTATGGTGCAGAGACAGAGACAGCTATGGTGCAGAGACAGAGACAGGTATGGTGCAGAGACAGGTATGGTGCAGAGACAGGTATGGTGCAGAGACAGGTATGATGTAGAGACAAGTATGGTGCAGAGACAGGTATGATGCAGAGACAGGTATGGTGCAGAGACAGGTATGGTGCAGAGACAGGTATGATGTAGAGACAAGTATGGTGCAGAGACAGGTATGATGCAGAGACAGGTGTGGTGTAGAGACAAGTATGATGCAGAGACAGACACAGATATGGTGCAGAGACAGGTATGGTGCAGAGACAGGTATGATGTAGAGACAAGTATGGTGCAGAGACAGGTATGATGCAGAGACAGGTATGGTGCAGAGACAGGTATGATGTAGAGACAAGTATGGTGCAGAGACAGGTATGATGCAGAGACAGAGACAGGTATGGTGCAGAGACAGGTATGGTGTAGAGACAAGTATGGTGCAGAGACAGGTATGATGCAGAGACAGAGACAGGTATGGTGCAGAGACAGGTATGGTGTAGAGACAGGTATGGTGCAGAGACAGGTATGATGCAGAGACAGGTATGATGCAGAGACAGGTATGATGTAGAGACAGGTACGGTGCAGAGACAGCTATGGTACAGAGACAGAGTCAAGTATGATGCAGAGACAGGTATGATGCAGAGACAGAGACACGTGTGGTGCAGAGACAGGTATGGTGCTGAGACAGAGACAGGTATGGTGCAGAAACAGACACAGGTATGGTGCAGAGACAGAGATTGGTATGATGCAGAGACAGAGACAGATATGGTGCAGAGAGAGACAGGTATGGTGCAGAGACAGAGACAGATATAGTGCAGAGACAGGTATGGTGCAGAGACAGGTATGGTGCAGAGACAGGTATGGTGCAGAGGCAGGTATGGTGCAGAGGCAGGTATGGTGCAGAGGCAGGTATGGTGCAGAGGCAGGTATGGTGCAGAGACAGGTATGGTGCAGAGCCAGACATATATGGTGCAGAGGCAGGTATGGTGCAGAGACAGGTACGGTGCAGAAGCAGGTATGGTGCAGAGACAGAGACAGGTATGGTGCAGAGGCAGGTATGGTGCAGAGACAGGTATGGTGCAGAGGCAGGTATGGTGCAGAGGCAGGTATGGTGCAGAGACAGGTATGGTGCAGAGGCAGGTATGGTGCAGAGACAGGTATGGTGCAGAGGCAGGTATGGTGCAGAGACAGGTATGGTGCAGAGGATGGTATGGTGCAGAGGCAGACATATATGGTGCAGAGGCAGGTATGGTGCAGAGGCAGACATATATGGTGCAGAGACAGGTAAGGTGCAGAGGCAGGTATGGTGCAGAGGCAGACAGATATGGTACAGAGACAGGTATGGTACAGAGACAGGTACGATTCAGAGACAGGTATGGTGCAGAGGCAGGTATGGTGCACATACAGGTATGGTGCAGAGGCAGGTATGGTGCAGAGGCAGGTATGGTTCAGAAACAGGTATGGTGCAGAGACAGGTATGGTGCAGAGACATAGACAGGTATGGTGCAGAGACAGGTATGGTGCACATACAGGTATGGTGCAGAGGCAGGTATGGTGCAGAGACAGGTATGGTGCACATACAGGTATGGTGCAGAAGCAGGTATGGTGCAGAGGCAGGTATGGTTCAGAAACAGGTATGGTGCAGAGACAGGTATGGTGCAGAGACAGGTACTGTGCAGAGACAGGTATGATGCAGAGACATAGACAGGTATGGTGCAGAGACAGGTATGGTGCAGAGACAGGTATGGTTCAGAAACAGGTATGGTGCAGAGACAGGTATGGTGCAGAGACAGGTACTGTGCAGAGACAGGTATGGTGCAGAGACATAGACAGGTATGGTGCAGAGACAGGTATGGTGCAGAGACAGGTACTGTGCGGAGACAGGTATGGTGCAGGGACAGAGACAGGTATGGTGCAGAGACAGACACAGATATGGTGCAGAGACGGAGACAGGTATATTGCAGAGACAGGTATGGTGCAGAGACAGAGACAGGTATAGTGCAGAGACGAGGATGGTGCAGAGACCGATATGGTGCAGAGACAGGTATGGTGCTGAGACAGATATGGTGCAGAGACAGGTATGGTGTAGAGACAAGTATGGTGCTGAGACAGATATGGTGCAGAGACAGGTATGGTGCTGAGACAGATATGGTGCAGAGACAGGTATGGTGCAGAGACAGGTATGGTGTAGAGCCAGACAGGTATGGTGCAGAGACAGGTATGGTGCAGAGACAGGTATGGTGCTGAGACAGATATGGTGCAGAGACAGGTATGGTGCAGAGACAGAGAGGTATGGTGCAGAGACAGCTGTGGTGTAGAGACAGACAGGTATGGTGCATATACAGGTATGGTGCACGAACAGAGGCAAGTATGGTGCAGAGACAGGTATGGTGCAGAGACAGGTATTGTGCAGAGACAGAGACAAGTATGGTGCAGAGACCGGTATGATGCAGAGACAGGTATGATGCAGAGACAGAGACAGGTATGATGCAGAGACAGGTATGATACAGAGACAGAGACAGGTATGATGCAGAGACAGGTATGATGCAGAGACAGGTATGATGCAGAGACAGAGACAGGTATGGTGCAGAAACAGGTATGATGCAGAGACAGAGACAGGTATGGTGCAGAGACAGGTATGATGCAGAGACAGAGACAGGTATGATGCAGAGACAGGTATGGTGCTGAGACAGATATGGTGCAGAGACAGGTATGGTGCAGAGACAGGTATGGTGCAGAGACAGGTATGGTGCAGAGACAGGTATGGTGCAGAGACAGGTGTGGTGTAGAGACAGACAGGTATGGTGCAGAGACAGGTATGGTGCAGAGACAGGTATGGTGCAGAGACAGGTATGGTGCACATACAGGTATGGTGCACGAACAGAGGCAGGTATGGTGCAGAGACAGAGACACGTATGGTGCACAGACAGGTATGGTGCACAGACAGGTATGGTGCACATACAGGTATGGTGCACATACAGGTATGGTGCACGAACAGAGGCAGGTATGGTGCTGAGACAGGTATGGTGCAGAGACAGAGACAGGTATGGTGCTGAGACAGGTATGATGCAGAGACAGAGACATGTATGGTGCAGAGACAGCTATGGTGCAGAGACAGAGACAGGTATGATGCAGAGACAGAGAGAGGTATGATGCAGAGACAGAGACAGGTATGATGCAGAGACAGAGACAGGTATGGTGCAGAGACAGGTATGATGCAGATACAGAGACAGGTATGGCGCAGATACAGGTATGGTGCAGAGGCAGTACAGATGGACGTAGAGGCAATAGACTGCAATGCAATGCAATAAGTTGTACGATCTACCATTCTGTGCAGACCTTTTACGCGTCGTGTAGGAGACGTAGTTGGTCCGTTCTGACTCCCCCAAAAGATGAAGAAGACGTAGTTGGTCCGTTCTGACTCCCCCAAAAGATGAAGAAGACGTAGTTGGTCCGTTCTGACTCCCCAAAAGATGAAGAAGACGTCAAGGTTGACTAGAAGATGAGGCAAGGGGGAGCAGTGGCGCTCTCAGAATGGAATTGATTAATTCATGTGAGCAGTGTTGACAAAATTAATTATATCTTACTTTGCAGGATTTTGAGCTACAATCCAAAATAAACGAAAGAGCTGGAGGTTGTCGACATTAAGATTGTTTACTCCATCTCCTCCACAAAATATCTATCTTCTCCTTGTTTTATGGGGATTTCCATGCTGTGGAATCGTTTAGCGCGCTAAGTGTTCGAAAGCTCAATCTCTCTCTCTCTCTCTCTCTCTCTCTCTCTCTCTCTCTCTCTCTCTCTCTCTCTCTCTCTCTCTCTCCTCGCTCCCATGTGCCGGCGGAATGCGTCACCTTGTCATCCGTGACCTCTGACCCCTCGAACTCTGTCAACCACCATGAGGAAGAAGCTGCCTCAGTTCCGAACAAGGATCCACTTGCCACAAAAATGCCAACCCTTCAAAATGACCCTCAAAGTGCTACAAAACCACCTCGTAGCAATGAAGCAACAGTGGAAGACCTTCAAAATGGGATGAGAAAGATTTCTGAGGGCATTTCTCGTGCCTTGCTGGAGCAAATGAGAGCACTGAGAAGTGGAATTTCCGAGGCTTGTGCTGTGTGAGATCTAACTCCGCCTCTACCGTCGACCTCTGCCGTTCGTCCGAGGGATCGTGAAACGTCCCACTACAAGACCTGCCTTTCGTCTCCGACAGGAGCTCCAAACCTGACCCAATCTACACTTCGTCTGAGATCAGCTGTTCGCCAGCGTGACAAGGATGCTACCAGCGAAAGAACCCAGAAACGAGCAGGACGCCGCCGACGCGACAACAGCCCACACGGGCTGCACGGAGAACGTGAACTTTCTCATTGATAGAGACTATTCACTCGTGCGCGCTTCCTAAACTGGTTGCCAGTTTTTTATGTACTTCTTGTACATAATTGTGCTCTGTTCGCGTTTTTCTCGCCAATGTAATAGGCCGGTGGCCTCCACATTAAACTTGTTCAGTTCAGTTCGCTCTCTCTCTCTGTCTCTCTCTCTGTCTCTCTCTCTCTCTGTCTCTCTCTCTCTCTCTGTCTCTTTATGTCTCTCTGTCTCTCTCTCTGCCTCTGTCTCTCTCTGTCTCTCTGTCTTTCTCTGTCTCTGTCTCTCTCTCTCTCTGTCTCTTTCTCTCTCTCTGTCTCTCTCTCTCTCTGTCTCTCTCTCTCTTTCTCTCTCTGTGTCTCTCTCTGTCTCTGTCTCTGTCTCTCTTTCTCTCTCTCTCTTTCTCTCTCTCTCCACGAAGATGACGATGACGACGAAGACAACGACGACGATGATGATGATGATGATGATGATTGTGTTTTTGTTGAGTGTTGTTGTTGAGTGTTATTGTCGTTGTTTTCTTGTTATTATTATTATTATTATTATTATTATTATTATTATTATTATTATTATCTCTCCAGGTTTACTGGAGGTCCTACAGACTTTATCCCTCCAGGTTTACTGGAGGTCCTACAGACTATCTGTCTGTCTGTCTGTCCCGACTTCACGGCTCATTTCTCAAAAACTACTGGACGGATTTCCTTGACATTTTGCACACTTACTGGAAGTTAGGTCCGATTGAATGTATCAAATTTTCAGAATCGAGGTTTGAACAAAAAGTGGTTTTTTAAGGTCGTACACTCGGAAGAACCTCCCTATATACTCGATTGATGGAATGGCAAAATTCCAAATGTGTGACGTCATCAATACCGTGACGTTATTTTATCTGCATGTCTGGGTCTCTGTCTCGACTAAACGGCTGATTTCTCACAAACTACTGGACGGATTTTCTTGACATTTTGCACACTTACTGGAAGTTAGGTCCGATTGAATGTATCAAATTTTCAGAATCGAGCTTTGAAAAGAATTTGATTTATTCAGGTTGTAAACTCGAAACTTCCCCCCTCAAAATCAGTTGCTGGAACAGCCAACTCGAGATCGAGTCAGAGTTATCTTTTCCTACTTTCACAAAACAGTGGCTTCTTCGTATGTTGAACGTCTACCAGCAGACGCAAAAAAGCGGTAATACGAGAAGATTATCCCTCCAGGTTTACTGGGGGTCCTACGGACTTTATTTAGACGAAATTAACTCAATGACGACGCATTTCATCATATGATGAGGTGAGGTGAGCAACGGTTGACGACACATTTCATCATATGATGCCGTGCTTATATAAATTTCTTGTGCGTGTTGTGAGGGGCTCTTAACCAATCGAGGTAGTCTAGTTCTCTTATAAGATAGTGAGGAACATTGTAGATCGTCTGTGTCTCTCAATTTGAAGAGGATAAGGCACTGCCAGACTTTGTTTACACATGTGGCAAGGGGGCGCTTTCAACGCTAAATCGCAATGGCGTTGCAGCAGGACGATGAGGATTTTGTTTAGTAGTAGTAGTAGTAGTAGTAGTAGTTGAGAGGCTAGATATAGGCCGTGAAGCCTTTTGAACGCCCCATCGCAATGAAAGAAGGATCAGATGAGAAGGACGATGTGCCCGTTTTTTCCAAAGAGGACGAAGATGAAAAAGATGCAGTTTTAGAGGAGCAGGTCAAAGACATAGTGCACGAACTGCTGACCGAAGAAGAGGAATCGGAAACTGATCCGTACATGTTGTCGGCTGAGCCGAACTAAGTCTAAAAACAGGCACGCCAGACGGTACCCATCTTTGTTGCAATACTATATGCAAAATAAAAATATTGAGAGAATGACATTGATCTACAAGGATAAAGGAGACAAAGAGCGTTCTAATGATGGCAACAGTTTTTCCATTGCTTGATGAGTATTTTTTCAGCAATTTCTGTAAAAATGCCCAGAAACATGCGTCTCCAGTCAATACGAGCTAAAATTAGCGCCGTCTTCAATGAGTTAAGATCTATGAGCAAGAGGATTAAACGGTGGAGGTGACAGCTCGGTGCTTCAGATCAATGCGAAAAAAGGAAGCACCACATCCACTTTCTTTCCATCTTGACGCTGCTAAGCAGAAGATCAACCATCCTCATTGCTCGTGCAAGGCTGGGTAAGTGTTTTTTTTTAATCATTAATCTGTTACGTGTTTGATGGAGTAACCTAAGCTCGCATTCAAAATTGTAGAACCTACTCTTGAAGTGTTGTGTGTGGAGCCAAAAACCTTGCGCAACTGTCCTTTGCACTGACTGTCCTATGCACGGACTGTCCTTTGCACTGACCGTCCTTTGCATTAACTGTCCTTCACACTGACTGTTCTATGCACTGACAAGGAGATTGTCACGAAGGAGAGGAGGGGAAGTGCGCTTTCTACAGTGGGTAAAGATCTAGCAGTCCGCTCCAAGTTTTTGTCGCGCTCACCAGTGCTTCGGACACGCACCGGTCATTCTGTGCACTGGTCAGTGTGAAAGTGCATAGGACAGTCAGTGCATCGGACAGTCAGTGCATAGAACAGTCAGTGTGAAGGACAGTTAATGCAAAGGACAGTCCGTGCATAGGACAGTCAGTGCAAAGGACAGTTGCGCAAGCTTTTTGGCTCCACACACAACACTTCAAGAGTAGGTTCTACAATTTTGGAATGCGAGCTTAGGTTACTCCATCAAACACGTAACAGATAAATGATTTTAAAAAACAACACTTACCCAGCCTTGCACGAGCAATGAGGATGGTTGATCTTCTGCTTAGCAGCGTCAAGATGGAAAGAAAGTGGATGTGGTGCTTCATTTTTTCGCATTGATCTGAAGCACCGAGCTGTCACCTCCACCGTTTAATCCTCTTGCTCATAGATCTTAACTCACTGAAGACGGCGCTATTTTAGCTCGTATTGACTAGAGACGCATGTTTCTGCGCATTTTTACAGAAATTGCTGAAAAAATACTAATCAAGCAATGGAAAAACTGTTGCCATCATTAGAACGCTCTTTGTCTCCTTTATCCTTGTAGATCAATGTCATTCTCTCAATATTTTTATTTTGCATATAGTATTGCAACAAAGATGGGTACCGTCTGGCGTGCCTGTTTTTAGACTTAGTTCGGCTCAGCCGACAACATGTACGGATCAGTTTCCGATTCCTCTTCTTCGGTCAGCAGTTCGTGCACTATATCTATGATCTGCTCCTCTAAAACTGCATCTTTTTCATCTTCGTCCTCTTCGGAAAAAACGGGCACATCGTCCTTCTCATCTGATCCTTCTTTCATAGCGATTTAAACAAAATCCTCATCGTCCTGCTGCAACGCCATTGCGATTTAGCGTTGAAATCGCCCCCTTGCCACATGTGTAAACAAAGTCTGGCAGTGCCTTATCCTCTTCAAATTGAGAGACACAGACGATCTACAATGTTCCTCACTATCTTATAAGAGAACTAGACTACCTCGATTGGTTAAGAGCCCCTCACAACACGCACAAGAAATTTATATAAGCACCGCATCATATGATGAAATGTGTCGTCAACCGTTGCTCACCTCACCTCATCATATGATGAGATGCGTCGTCATTGAGTTAATTTCGTCTAAATAAAGTCTGTAGGACCTCCAGTAAACCTGGAGGGATAATCTTCTCGTATTACCGCTTTTTTGCGTCTGCTGGTAGACGTTCAACATACGAAGAAGCCACTG
>JAWQFJ010016005.1:0-22500 GCA_034096865.1 Theodoxus fluviatilis
TCATCATCATCATCATCAGCAGCAGCAGCAGCAGCATCGTCGTCGCCGTCGTCGTCGTCGTCATTATCATCGTCGTCGTCGCCGTCGTCGATGTCGTCGTCGTCATCATCATCATCATCATAATCATCATCATCATCATCATCATCATCATCATCATCATCATCATCATCATCATCATCATCATCATCATCATCATCATCAATCATCTCAATGCAGACAATGCAAAACATTGATTCCCGACGGAATTTTAAGATGACATGATGGACAACACACATTTCGCACCTTTCATCGACACCCTCATCAACTTTCTGCTCTCCTGGCCAGACACCAGGAAGATATACGTCGCACTGACAAGTAGACACAAAGAAAACTGTTTTGGCAACGTATCTTTAAGAAACCATGACTCACTACGAGTTGTGTGGAGCGTCGGAGTAAGATGCAAAGGCGTGAATGACTGGATTAGGCTGGTAGAGTGGGACAGTCTTCGGAAAGAGGCGGATCCATTCTATTTCTCTTTCTGGAGACTGTAAACCTCACAACTTGACTGAGAACTTTTTTGTATTTAGTCCCTGTGGATGGATTACGACGGGAGAAAATATGTAGCTTCGTGGAAAGAAATCAGTGTTTGTTTCACACACTGAAATCGTAATGAAACGTTAAGCAGATTTAAAGTTTTTTTTGGGTAAATGTGATGTCCTTGTGACGGGGAGACTGTCGTGTATGTAGAGCACCTTCTCTCTTTCTGCGAAGGGGAGTAAGTATGTGTCACGACAAGCGATGGCTGAGACCCTTATTCACAAATGTTCCATCTATTTTTGCCAGTAATGCCCAGAGATGTGTTTTTTCATATTCGCGTCAAGTACATAATGGTCCTCTTGGCTGAAAGGCAAAGAATATTTTAGAATAAACATAAAACAGCAACATTTGCCACGGCCGGGAGGACGAAATCCTCTTGTTAAGTAAGCTCATTGGGAACTGTGAGGATTGACAAACCTCAAGCTCCTAAAGGTCTTTGCTTCTTCTCTCTATATGGTATTAGCCTGCTTTGAGATAAGCAGTCTCATCTTTCGAAGAGCCTGCGATGAATATTTTCCTTCCATGTCATACCAAGCGATGTCAGACAGGCCGCTATTAAGTATGTGGCAAAGTTGTACATTTTTTCCAATAATTAACTGCAGCGATTGCGGGAACTAGTGTTTAAACACCTGGAAAAGAAGTGAAATGAAAGTAACAGATTTCACACTCAAAATGTTCAAACGGTTATTTAATGCTAATGACATATGCGATAACATTTTGTCATAAAACATAATTGATACCGGTAACACAGTTACATAAAACAACATAATTTTATTTCAGATAAATACGAATATTTCATTGTGCACATATACGATCGTAGACATACCAAAGAATATAGTAGAATGCCCCATGAACTAACTAATAAACAGAGACCATATAAACAGCAATTATCGCAATAGTTTGACAATCACAAACGGTTTGTCGAAACGTTTACATCGTGCATGTGAAACACACGCCCTATATTCTCCCTGTTATCCCTTCCTCGTGTTTGTCTCGAAGTATATTGTCTGTTGTCGAACACCCTGTGTTCTGACGAATTAAAAGCAATGTATTACTATAATGAGATGTTATTTCACTTTTTCGTAATAATCCCCATACAATGAAAGTCGTGCTGCCATTGAATGATTCTCTAGCTTGCAGGACAATATTCTTCTTTTTATTTTCAGGAACAGGCAGGGCAAAATCTACTCTCAGCAAACCACACTTTTCGCATGGGATAATTACTTGAAACTGGACTTGTTGCTACAAATAGCTCTTCCATTCAAAAATACCTGACACTGGAATTCTAGGGAAAGTGCGTTGCATCTTCTGTAATCTGGAATTCTCATCCCAGCATCCTTTTCCTTCTCTCAGATTTGATAGCCACCCACTGTGAAAATTAGAACGAAATGCAAGCGTCACGAATGCGAACATTAGCCTCGACTACTTCCTAAAATAACTGCCTCGTTCGGCGTTGCAGCTGTGTGATGGTGAAATATTCCTGACTTTGTCGACAGAGGAATCCTAACTACGTATGTCAACCTCATCTCTCGTGCCAACAGCGACGAAGTCTGGCTATCGCAAGGTTTTGCTGTCTACCACTCGGGCATATCACACACATTCCCCGTCTGATCTTGGAGCCATCGTGAGTATGCGAGGGGGAGGGGGGTGGGGGGTGGGGCGGCGGCACGCATAGCAACCTGCATTCCTCAGAGGTCATTCCAGGGGTAAAGTCCACTGCCGACACGGCCCATCTAGCTGCATAAAGATAACATCTAGCAGAGAGGGCCTGCTTCCAAGGTTGAGAGAGCCACAGGGAAGAGCAAACAAGGCTGAAGCTGGCTGGCTGTTGGCGCTGATGGCGGCCCGATGGCGAGCCATGGCCTCCAAGTGTATTGACACGGCTTTGGAGCAGCGCCAAGGTCGAGGCTGTTGTGTTGGGGATGCCGGACCTCACTTCTGCATTCCATGCGTGACTGGATGCGGTCAGCCTTCCTCTCCTAACCAACTGGCTGTCAATAATACAGGACTACTCAGATGGATTCTTGGACTGCCAACTTTCTGAGAAGTCGATATAGATGTTCTCATACCTATGGTTGGGTTTGTAGCCGTTGTGGTGCTGAGGATTTTTCTACATGACACTTTGCAGGACGGTTTTCTTAGAAACACGCGTTCTTCGGTGTGCAGGTCAAAAAGGCATCTTGTGAAAACTTGTGTTTGATCGGTGTGTATCAGGAAGAATGGTTACTCCAAATAAGTGTAAGACTGTTTGTTGTTGTTTCTTCCATTTACAAACGCAGATTGAGTTCCCGGCTGGTCTGAAAATGTCGGCGATTAAGGAGGTGTCAGACTTGATTGTTTCAAACCACTTACTCATCCAAGACTGTATTCTGAATAGGCATGCTTTGCAGGCTTCACTGCGATACGAAATCCAACAGCCACGTGTTGTTGTCAGGTCCAACGATGTGGTTTTACCAATCCAAGATGGGGGTCACGGCCGCTCGAGGAACCTGCACTGCAAAGGTGTTGACCGTTCGGAAGAATGCAGTTTACATGGAGGAACCCGACAAACTGTAATTTGGTCTGGCAGCACAAGTGAAAGTATTTCCAACAGGCACGTGCTAGGGAATCCTGACAGTCGTATACATATTAGTTTTGACAACCTTTTATTTTATGTTTAACGTATTCAGAATTTTAAACTCTGGATTCCTAATTTTCATAATACTCTCCTGGTGCTGCGGTGTCCATTTTCATATAGACCAGGAATTCTTCCATTCATTATGACCCTTTTCTTCTTCCTTGCGTTGGACATTGGCTGCATATGTAGCAATGCACAGGTAAAGGTGGACTGGAATAGATCCCAAGTAAGCACCCAGCAAATTCACCAGAGGGTTATGACACGTATTGTTTTCGTAGCTTTACATAAAAGAGAACTAACTACATTCGACTGGAGCCGCTCGATTCCCTCATCAGCTGGAACCCCTGGCTGCGGAGATTTCAGGATCTACTCCAGCAAAGTAAACAAAAGTAATTGCATTTGCCAGAAACAAGACGGTGGTTTCTTTAGAGTGTGTAGATAAAGAATGAAATGTCAATGGCTGCAAATTAATATTTCATCGTTTTGGACACTTGAGCTTGCTTCACTCATGAGAGATCATATATAAGGAAACGTCTCCTTGAAAAGGGGAAAGCTGCGGTGAATGGATACATGAAGATAAACCCCAAAGATGATCCCCCGCATCCAAATAGAACCTTCGCACCGAGTGACTTAGTCAACGGAGCTATCGTAGCATCAGGCCAGGCCACCTTCGCCAAGAAAGAATGGACGTCCGTCATTTTACACACATTGTGTCTCAGTCCTTCAGGGTAAATTGCAAAGGTCTCCCTTCTTGCCTGACTTGCCTTGTCAGGCTGTGATCTACCCTCTATGTATTCCTGGAAGAGAGCTGTCTGATATGGATCTGTCATCTACGTCTTCATCTTATGGAGCTGTCTGATGTGTCTCACTCACATGGGACGTGTCTCACGCTGATACTGCAGCGAACATGAACTCAGCTGGCAGTCATCGACATCCTATGGAATCAGGAGTGCTGTCTGGAGGAGATGGCAACGATTGCGTAGGGTCATCTCAAGGTAATTATGGTGCAGATGAACGAGGACTTGAGGGTGTGGATGTAACGTGATGACTGTGTAGTGTCTCTCTCTCTGTGTGTGTGTGTGTGTGTGTGTGTGTGTGTGTGTGTGTGACTGTATATGTGTGTGTATGACTGTTTGTGTGTGTGTGCATGACTGTGTATGTGAGTGTGTGTGTGTATGACTCTGTGTGTGTATGAGAGAGAGAGAGAGAGAGAAAGAGAGAGAAAGAGAAAGAGAAAGAGAGAGAGAGAGAGAGAGTTTGTACTTGTATTTGTGTGCGTGTGTGTGCTTGTCTGTGTGTGTGTGTGTGTGTGTGTGTGTGTGTGTGTGAGAGTGTTTGCGTGTGTGTGTGTGTGTGTGTGTGTGTTTGCGTTCGTGCGTGTGTGTTTGTGTGTGTGTGTGTGTGTGTTTGCGCACGCCCGCGCGCGCGCGTGCGTATGTGTGTGTGTGTGCGTGTGTTTTGAGTGAGAAAGAGTATGTGTTCACGCGAGCGATTCAAATGAGATTCGGAGATCGGAATAGCATCTCATAACCAGTCTGATACAATGGAGTCCGCCGAGGGTACAACAACAAAAACAACAACACGTGCTGAGGGTACAACAACAAAAACAACAACAACACGTATTCACTAGAGAGCAGTCCGAGAGCGCAACCCTCCGTGGTCTGTATAATTCAGGCAGGATGTTATGCTAGCCAGGCCTGTCACTACACGTTTAGTTCACTTTAGCGTCTGAGTGACAGCAGTATCTGAGTGCGGAAGACATACGCCGCGTTATTAATAGCTTAACGTCATAAATTCCGTGATGCACGATAACATTTATAATATGCTTCCAAATCCAAAACTACAAAACAAATAAGCTCCCAAAATTAATTGATCATTTTGGAAGGTAAACCTTGACCTTGCACCTAGTCTCACCGAAATCTGTTGTGAAAATTTTGAGTTATTTTCTCGAATCGTTAACTAACGAACCGAGGTTAAAACATAACCTCCTTGAAGGAGGAAATAAACTTTCGTCTCATACGCAGCAAAATGACACACTTTTCTTGGACCAACTCTTTTGAACACAGTTTTACACCAGCACAGTGATGCTCATATCGAAGAAGTCTAGAAACACCGCAAGAAAAACATGTACATTACACAGCAGAGTTCTGTCGATCTACCATCACGATCTTTCCGGTAGATACCAACGCCTGGGATGGTTTAAGACACTGGTATGGCCATTACCGCGATGACTTCATCAGCCCAAATGCGCCGGCGAGGGACTGTGCTGGCATGCGTAGGTAGTCCGACATAGAGACCCCATCAGGCAGCCTTGTTGAGGACCTGGCCACTCTGCCTGGCGTGCAGACCCAAATCATGGATGGCCCAGTGAGCTAGTGCCAGACCACCAGGGGTCGCCGCAGCCTCCATTCTGTCCTGATGTTCTCTGCCCTCCTCCTCCTCCCCCCATGGAAAAGGAGGACAGGGGACGAGACGGTGCGATGAGGTCGAGAAATGGCGGAGAGAGGTTGGGCGTAATGGAGAGTTTCCAGTGAGGTATTCCTGAGCTACTCTAGTCCATTTAATGGCGGGTGAAGTTGACCAGAAAGAATGTCATGAAAGACTTACTCACTTTCCTCCAGTTCCAAGGGAGGGGATGGAATGGACAAAATGCAATAGAGTCGAGGAATGAGGGGGGTGAGGGGTGCGGGTGGAGGTTAGAAGGCGAGAAGTGAACGTAGACGGGAGCAAAGATCCTTGTAAGATCTTTGACGGGAGAGACGGGAGGAATGGAGGCTCCACTAAGGGATGTATCTCTGCTGTCAATCTGATATGTGAAACTGATCGGCATTTAGAATCCTCTTTTCTACATCCTTTCTCCATGTCGTCCTCTATCCCAGCGCCTAGCAGAAAGAGAAGAGATAGAGATAGACGAAAGAGAGAGAGAGAGAGAGAGAGAGACAGACAGACAGACAGACAGAACGTCAGACAGACAGACGACAAACAAACAGACAGACAGACAGACAGACAGACAGACAGACAGACAGACAGACAGACAGACAGACAGACAGACAGGCAGACAGACAGACAGACAGACAGGCAGACAGACAGACAGACAGACAGACAGAGAGAGACATGAAAGGCAGAGAGAGAGAGAGAGAGAGAGAGAGAGAGAGAGAGAGAGAAAATGACAGAGACAGAAAGATAGAGAGAATGAAAGCGGGAGAGTGAAAGAGAGAATGAAAGAGAGAAAATGAAAAAGAGAGAGTGAAAGAGAGAGAGAGAGAGAGAGAGAGAGAGAGAGAGAGAGAGAGAGAGAGAGAATCAAAGAATGGACGAGGAGAAGGGAAGAAGTGAAAGAGGAAGAAAGTCTGTCAACACACTCTATGTGGGCCATCCCACCCCACGGATGATGACCCACGTAGTACGACGGGTTCTCCTTGGGAATATCATTCCGTCTCTCCTTACACCTTTTTTTTGTATGTCCCTCTTTCTCCTTTTTGCCGTCATCTCTCTATTCCCTGCCTGCGCTCTAATAGTCTGATCTCCTGTCGAGACGAAGATAAGGCGACGCTGCTCCAAGGGCACCCAGGGGAAGCATTCTATTGGCGCAGGGGAGCGTGTTTGATGGGGCAAGCGTTGACGAAGACCAAATGAAAGATGGCACTGAGATGGTCAGCCATTCCAGACACGTTTGTCGCGGTGATCGACATTTGCAGAGGTTTGTGATGGACGCCGTTTTAACAGCTTCTCGTCGAGAGGGAAGTTGACGGATGTCTGGATGCAGCAGACGAAACCAGACTAATTAGATGGCCCAAGTACTTAGAAATGGCCGTCTCCAAGACCTCCGTGCCAGCCTCGGGGAGCAAGTTCTGCAAGCAGTAATTCCTGCAAGAACTGAATGATAAACTGACGAGGGCAGTGACGAGAGAGGAGCGGTTCTGAAACGACTGATGTCCACCGCTTCTTGCTCTATTGTTCCTCCGGGACTAACTCCTAGTTTTTCTATCATCTTCACGCACAGTCGATACATTTGCAGGGTACCTGCTCAGATTTTGACCATGAAAATGAAACAGAGAGTTGTTTGACCAGTACATGTACAATGTATATCTAGCCTAAGATTGATTCTTGACGTTTCTTGTGATTTCAAGACGTATATTGACGACACTCGCATAGCTGGCCTAACTTTAATGGACCCATTTCGCCCTAAACGCTGATGCTTGAGTTTCTGAGCCAGTGACTCATTCCACCGATGCAATTCTTCAAACACCTGATCTGTTTCGATAGTTGCAGCCGCGTCCTAGTTTGACTCGAGAACCTGTACTTTAGATGGTGTCACTTTTCTCCAGTTGAAATAATGAAGGTTACGCCATTTATTATGGAAATGCATTCAACCTTCATAGGAATGATGTGTTGACGACTTGTCCCTGGCAACGACTAGTTTATGCTGCTGAGACATTACAGGTTGAAAGCTATAAGATGATCAATGTGTAGCTATGATTAACAGTGCGAATACGTCTTGAAGCAAAGTTCACGGCTGCAACAATACAGGATAGAAATGAGCTGCTTATTGTGCAGACAAAGATGGTGCAAAAATAATGACTGGACTTGTAGAGCTTGCGTGCAATGAGCCACTGCATCATCAGTCATTTCTTTGAACGAGTCTCCCTTTTTGTGAAGGCTGCTTCATCAATTTGAGTCCCAGAACACAAAAGGACGCATGCACGCGAAATAAAGCCTCTTCAGATTTAACAGTCCAAACCAGAGTAACTTCTTTCCAATCTACGCTGGAACAATGGACAGCACTAGTGGTGGACAAAACCTGAAACATGTTGCAGCAACTCCGAACTTTGTCCTCAGGAAATCTATTATAGCCACTTGTCGTTAAAGCGATGTTGGACCCTTCAGCATTTATATGCTTGCATCAGAAACCTTTCCATCATCAGGCAGTGTGTAGCATTCATAGTAACCACACAGCAGTTGTTTCATTTATTTTGGTCAATTTGGTGACTGTGAGCGACATGCTTCAGAGAGACACCTCATCGAGTGCTGCTACTACTGGCTACTTCTGATGACGTTGAGTGCAGAAAGCTCATTACGCGGGTCAGAGTCCCAACGCATGCTGTCGACAGCGCGTCATTACGACAAGAGAACAATGCTGTGACGTCGATGCATGGACAAAGGTCGATGAAGCACGTACTCCCACACAGAGCTGAAGAATCAATTTGGAAGGCGAGTGTCATATTTTCAAAGCACTTTCCGCCAGACGCGTTGCAACCTACCTCTGCAGAACGTATTTTGCTGATGAAAAGTCTTTGGAATTTCGACAGGGAACCTTTCATCCGTTGCTGCGTTGCCACCGTCATCACACATGAAGCTTATTCTCTCTTGCACTCGGTAACCATTGTTCCCAGCCATCAGAACTTACCCTGTTTGTCAGATATATCGATTTGTAAAAGGACGCCATGATCCTTTGAAGCAAGGATAACCCAATAGGTACGTTGATTCTCCCCCCGGGGCACTAAAAGCCGTCTAGACTATGCTTCCCTTCTGTTGTTACAGCAATGGTCTGGTGTCGGATCAAGTCAACATTTGGCTATAGGCATCAAAGACTAAGGTCCAGTATTTGCCTTGAGATAACGAAGGCAGCTAGAGCCTGACGTTCGTTCTTGTGACAAATGTTCTCCGTGCATTTCCAGAATGAGGGTTGCTCTGGCCGTGTGAGGTCATTAAAAGATGGCGAATCTAGAAGTCTTGAAGCTGTTGACCTGGGCCAAACTCCAGGGTAAAGTTCACAATTAAAATGGTTTAGTTTCTTCCTAGTCTACTTGACGTCAATTCTCGTAACATCAGCGGGCTCCACTCCCATGGAACGGGAATGACATCAAACTACCACGGTCCGAAGAGATCTGAACTGAGACTATTTAAGCTAATGCACTGAAACTCGCGCTAGTAGAATGATATATTAAAAAATTAGACCTTTGTTTCATCTTCAGATCAATGTAATGACGCATGAATGACATCTTTGTGGACTAATTGCAGAAGTAATTAATGCGATAGGATATGCTAACTCACGACACACACGAAACTAAACAAGGTGGCCACCTCCATAATGTTGCTGTATTTTTGTAGCCAATGAGAGGTTTTATTTCCTGCAAAAGCAAGAACGTCTCTCAAAATGTTTACTGTTACTTTTTAATGTTCTTATATATATTCTTACTCGAAATGTGTTAGTATGCATTGCGTCGAAGACAATAATTCAGCTGAAATGCAGTCTACTGAAACAACTGACTAGGTGAGGAATGGATACTTATTGACAAATGGAAGTCGCGTCAGTTTTAACGACTTATTAGATGTTTTGACAAATTCACATTGTCCGTCTACTAAAGTCTAGAGTCTCAACATTTTCTTTTTTGTAATTCCAGTCTCCTCCTGCATACTTCTCTACATGTAAACAAAACAAAAGAAAACAAGGAGACTTTGGTCGAGGGACACCAAAACCCAGTTGGTATCAGCGCGAGCCTACATCCAATCTACGTGTCACAGGACACTGACTGCCTGGCCCAAGAGAGTGACCTTTCCTGCCTGGGAGCCGTCTAGTCCCGGTCAACTCCTCTGGCTGCTCTACTGTCTGGTGGGGAGAGTTTGGCAGAATGGGTTCTTCGAGTCACTCTTTGATGGAGCCAATAACGTCTGACCATTGACACTGCCACGCTAGCTGATGTGAGATTTCACATTGAGGCATTGCCTTGGCAACTCAAGCATCAGTCATGCTATACCTTGCTTGGCAGAGTAAAGCGTAGTGCTTGTTCATGGAGATTTGCGTAGAGTTTATGCGTGAAGTGAAGAATGGTCTAATATTTTTCCCACCTTGTAACAGAATACAAGTTTCAATTACAGTGAATCTGCATCAAGGCTACTCTTCCAAAACTTAGTATAATGTCTTTTTTTAATTTAGCATGACTGTGATGATACGCTTGCTGGAGGAAACGGCTGTCTTTCAGAGAGAACTATTTTTCGCCACACTGCCAAGCATGACTGTGATGATACGCTTGCTGGAGGAAACGGCTGTCTTTCAGAGAGAACTATTTTTCGCCACACTGCCAAGCATGACTGTGATGATACGCTTGCTGGAGGAAACGGCTGTCTTTCAGAGAGAACTATTTTTCGCCACACTGCCAAGCATGGGGTTAGCGTTGCTGAAGCTGCTGCTGTCGAGTTGATGCCTCAATGTGATGCGCATCGAGTCTCCGCACAACCCACGCAGCTACAGTACAGAGAACGGGAGTTATTCAAATCCAAATTGCTGGAAGTTATGCAAATTGTGAAACAAAGTGGTGAGGTGCCGGTGCCAGACTATAATCTTGAACAAGAGGAGGCAAGCTTTCGGTGACTGAACTCCTACTTGCCCCTACTACGCCGTATCTCGAGACTTCATTGGTCACCCTCCTCTTGTATGCAAATTGTGACCTCTGTAACAAGCTGCTCTTTTTATATTTGGCAATGCTGATATTCTCATCACATTTCCCTGAAAAATACATTTTGGTGTCCACAGTTCTTTCGATTATAGATCTGTTACAGTAGAGGAAATCAGTGAAATAATGCACAAAGCAGAAACAAAATCCACATCCCAGGGGAAACTTGCAACCATATCCATTTCCTTTTTCACGGAGCCAAACTGACGTACTGAGAGAGACAGTTAAATTTCCTACGCATCAAATAAAAACCACACCAGTTATCACCATAATTGTTCCTAACGATAACCAGCGAGAGAGGAAATATTTTTTCGAGAAAACTCTCTCGTCCCTAGAGAGCTAATGAACTAGTGCATAATTGCGTTTTGGCTCACGCACACAGCACCCTGCACGTGCACGCTATCGAGGAATTGCAGTGATATCTCAGTGCATGATGGCGCCAGCACCAAAGCGAGAGAGCAGCTCGAAGGAGTGGACACAGCCGAAAAGGCGGGGGAGGAGGGTTCGGATGAAGAGGAAATGATGGGGCCTGAAAACGAAAAAGTACAAGAGGGGAGGGGAGTGGGGGGGGGGGGGGGGGAGAAATGGGGGGGGGGGGAAAAGGAGGGAAAGGGAATGGGAAAGAGGGCCCATAGGGACTGGGGGAAGTTGAGCCCCAAACGGAAAAGACGACAGCTGATGTTTGATAAAGTCAGTGAAGTGGACTATGAGACAGTGCAGGGAGCTGAAGAGAGCTGTGGAAGGGGTGGACTGGGGGAGTAGAGGGGTTGAGGAGGAAACTGGAGATGATGAAGGAAAGAAAGATAAAGGTAGGGATGCGAGGAGAGTGTTGCAAGTGTCCAGATTTGGACAGTCTTTGCGAATGATGATGTCAGCACTGCAGTCTCCAGTGAGAGGTATAGGGGAGAAACGGAGAGGGGAGGGATGGTGGTAGTGAAGGGCTAATGGCTTTGGGAGTGTATGTAGATGGGAGTGAAGAGGGAAGTGAAGGAGGAATGTAAAACTGCTGCATGTGGACTCAGTGACTTTTACGCTGTCTGCATTCTCTCCCCTTCCTTCTCTCAAGCGTGCACTGTGTCTGCGTGTGGCATGCACTCCAAATATGCAGAAGACAGACAGACAGGTAAACAGGCAGGCAGGCTGGCAGACAGACAGAAACACACACAGACAGACAGACACACACACACAGACAGGCAGGCAGGCACGCAGGCACGTAGGCAGGCAGGCAGGCAGGCAGGCGGGCGGGTGGGCGGGCAGGCAGGCAGGCCGACGGACGGACGGACGGACAGAGTGACAGACAGGCAGGCAGGCAGGCAGAAGGGCGGGCAGACAAATGAACGGACGGGCAGACGGATGGACGGACGGACACACAAGCAGACTGACCGGAAATTGAGCAAGCAGACTCACAGGCAATTGAGCAAGCAGACTCACAGGCAATTGAGCAAGCAGACTCACAGGCAATTGAGCAAGCAGACTCACAGGCAATTGAGCAAGCAGACTCACAGGCAATTGAGCAAGCAGACTCACAGGCAATTGAGCAAGCAGACTCACAGGCAATTGAGCAAGCAGACTCACAGGCAATTGAGCAAGCAGACTCACAGGCAATTGAGCAAGCAGATGTGTAGGAAGACAAGAAGTCTCACATCCCTGCATGCTCGTCACAATGTGCGTAAAAAAACAACTTGTCACTGAAAGATACCGTGCAAACGTTGACAGCAGAATACCGTTTCCCAGAGGAGTCGAGTGTAAATATGTAGACCATGCCGTCAAAAAGTATTAGCTGTTAAGAATTTGGCGACTTATTTCGTATCTGTTTATGATGTCTGGAAGGCAGGTAGGCTGATGTGTTAGAGGGTGCCTGTACGAAGAGGCGAGACACTCCTTGTTAGCAAACTGACAACTTGAGGTGGCAACGTGGCCAGAACGTTCAGGATGAATTACGTGCACATTCTCTTTCACTTAGCGCCACTCTTCTGCTCGCCATTTCTGTGTCCATTCATCACGACTAACTGTAAAAAGAATCTCGCAGACGCCAGTTAACCTTAAAATGAAAGAGTAGCGAGAACATTCGCTCCTTCCCTAAAGCACGCTTCAAGCAGGATCACACTCAGGTTGATACAGAGGCAAGACTGTTACTGTTAGGCATAACTTTTCACTCGTTCGCGTCGAATCCACTAAAACCCCCACACCTTTCGCTTTTGATGAACGCTATTTTGAGCTCGTCTGCAACATTTCACTTTACCACGTTAACTAGTAAATAGGTTTTTTATGGTTCTACCCTCGTTCCTGTCGTTTCAGCAGATTGAGAATAGTGTGCACCCTGTTGAACCTCTCGAGCTTGAGTCCACAGAACTGTGTTATGCTCCGATTACTTTGCACCAGTCCCCGTGCAATAATTTTGACAACAGATAAGTCGAAAAACAACTGCGATATTTCAAGCAGAAACTACTCAAATAATTCTCTGGAACTGTGTGATTCAGGAAATGAAGCTGTCCAGCACTGCTATTGCGGAACCAGAAGAACTGAAAGAATGAGGACTCCCGTAGTCTCCAGCATCAAAGGATTCACAGGCAAAGGTAAAATGACTTTATCTGGAATGCTGCAGGATCTGCGCTGAGTTCCGAGTTAATTATCTGGTCGTTCTGTATCGCAGCTGATAGCACCCATCCAGAGCGGTGATAGCAAGCTGAAGACGCGCCATTTTGAGTGAGGAGATCACTCGTGTCAGAGCCAGTGTCAGTGAAAGCCAAACTGGGATGAAGGCCGTGAGATGCTCTATGGCTGTGGGCAACACACCAAGCAGAGTTTATTTGTGGTACGCTAAGAATGTCCGGAACTCATTGATTATTTATAATGTCTCGATTTATCCACATTTAAAGAAGACGTGGAAATGAAAAGATGTGCTGGTCGCCAAAACAAAAAAAACACACTCCGAACTATTGATTACATTCAACCATTCTTTTCTACTACAACCATTGCTTTCATTCAGTATATGTTTTCCTCAATTTCATATCTTGTTTCCTTCCCTTTCTTCTCTGTCTTTCTGTTATTCTTTCTTGCTCTTTTTCTTTCTTTCTTTTTTGCTCATTTTTTCATATAATGTACACTTTCAATCTCCACGTTCACCACATGTAGAATATACATGCATGGAACCACTTAGAAGTCTCCTCCTCCTTCTCATCCTCATTCCCTTGACCGCTCTGGCCGTCGGGGGGACACGAGGGACGACAACACGGAGATCCTCCGCCATTCAGGTCTGTTGGTGGCTGTTTCGAGCAGCTCTTTCATGGGGAGGGCCGTCCACTCCTTGACGTTATCCGTCCAGCTCTTTCTCTGTCGACCACGGCGACGACCGCCCTCTAGTGTGCCCTGCAGTATAGTCTTGCACAGGGAGTCGTGCCTGGTGACGTGGCCAAACCAGGCCAGCTTGCGTCGCTTGACGGTCGCCAAAAGGGGTTCCTGTGGGCCTAAAAGTGCTGCTGTCATGTTCCGCACAAACTCATTCGTCTTGTGCTCCAAGTAGGAAATGCGGAGCAGTGTTCGGAGGCACTTGGACTCAAATGTCTGGATCCTTCGCTCTGTGTCCGCCAGTAGAAGTCTAAGTGAGCAGAAACGACAGCATCAATTTGTTTGCAGGATGTTTGTGGGGCACAAGTAAGACGGGAGTGTCAAGGGGAAAATGAACGATGCAAGAAAAAAAGAGACAGCGTTGAAAACCCGATACTTCATGGAACCTCGCTCGATATCGCATTGCCCTGAGGCCTTCTGCTCTGCTATTTCAGACTTCTTAATACGAATTTACGAGCAATAAATCATCCACGCCAGCGAGTTTATGAATATTTCATTTGTAAAGAGGAAGGACAATGGAAAAAGAAGAGTGCCCTGGGCAATAGATTACAAGCGCCAACTGGGTAAATACAGTGCAGATTTTCACAGCGCCAGCAGTCGCCCTTGGCATGGAAACAAGATGCCTTTTCATTGAGGACGTCTGTCATTGCTGTCGGATACGCCAGGGGCAACATTAATGCCTGATCCTTTCCGCCATAACCTGCTCCTGGGAGCACAGCGAAAAGAACGAGAAAGAACGAACAGCATGCATCACTGAATGCAGGGTCTGCAATGGTCCAAGTTCACATTCCTGTTTCCACGTTTTCAAACTGGAAATGGTTCATCATTATTGTTATTTGTTCGTGTTGTAAATACACCAATACACCAGTTTCATACGTACTACAGATATGAAGTTATTGCAAGATCAGTCTTGAGCAAAGTCAATGGACAAAGTTAGTAAAGCAGAACTTTCCTTTTTCCCTTTGTAGCAGTCCGGACAATGACTTTTGATTATCCATGGAACTGCTTGTACTTCTGTGAGCGTTAAGAGTGTTCATTCATCCATTAATTCATTCATTCCATAGTGAAAAGTATTCAGATCTCTTTCTCTGTCTTTTCTTTGAGAATTGATTTCTTGTATTCTCGTTGGACTGATCCCCCCCCCCCCCCCCCCTGTGTGTTAGGGGCAAGAATTGACCCACCGCGTATTCCTACGCGTTTCTTAAGAGGCAATAGCTAGGGAGATTGTTACTTGCTTTGCTCTTATTCTAACCAGAGTAACAAAGGCTGAAAAGCCGTAAAACTCCATCCGTCCATCCATCTGAACTGTTTTTAACCTTTATCATTCTCTCAAAGCATGCATGTATCTTCTGATTTATTAAGACTCTGACAATCTATGAGATCCATGGTTTGTTACTGAGGTAGATTTTTACCTGCTTCAGCGGTGTCTCAGACGGAACACAAAAGTTCACATGGCCACCCATGCTTCCTACGAGTGAAACAAGTCCGATGCTGCCTTTACAAACACGTCCGGTCCCTGCGCCACCACGTGTAAATATTTGTCCATTTTCATCCTTTACTGTCTCTGTCAATCTGTTTCATTCGACCTCCTGCATACCCGTATGTCTGCCGTTTGAAGGAAACGATCGATAACCGTTAACACTGATCACACGACTGCACTGTATGCGCTAGGAGAAAAAGTAAGTCCTGCCTAACTTTTGTAAAAGTCCTTGTACTTTAAGATGGTCAGTGACACATGTTCTTTAGATAAATATAAATCGAAAGAAAGTAGGTCATTTCCACGTTCTTACTTCCGTACGGAGACTTGAAAGGACGACCACAAATCATAAATTGTGCGCTAAATCAGGAAAGGAAGAGAGAAAGAGAGGAAGAATACAAAATACCATGGATTATGTGATATGGACTGATGATTATGGATCCCTATCGCTGTCTTCATATCCTGGCAGTCGCCACGCAGCCCCTTATCATGTCGCCATTTTGTCATCTTCGACCGACAGGCGGACGGGTTTGCGTTTTAATATTCGCACTCTTACTGCCGGGGACTTTGACGAAACTCCTTTCTCTTAGAAGAAAAACGTCCCAGAAAAGCACAGGCTCCGTGCAAATGCCAGGACAGATTGCCCCTTGAGCTGCATTCAAATTGCCATGACCTACTCCAGGAGATAAAAAAGCGCAGGAAGACTTTTCACTCGGAGAAGATGCACATGATGCTCCCTCTATGAATGCTTAGGATTTCCCCTCAGCAGATCTTCGGTATTTGTCAGCGGTAATCACATCCAAGGCAGAGTTTACAGGACGGAACGACACTCGAGTTCTTTCTGGAAAGGCAATTTCCCAAAAACTGCTTTGGTGCGTAGGCTCAGAGAAAAAGAAGAGGAAATTGCAATTTCTTTCCAAAGCACATGCTAGTTTGCAGGCGTGCGTTGCAATAAATGATGCCCAAAGATGACCTCCAACTGTACAACCAGCGTTTACTGTAAAGATGACCAAGTTAAAAGAGTATCTTTAGTTCAGTAGTCAACGTTTCTCAAACTTTTCCTGTCATTTTATTACTCTGTTAGAGACATCATTCCCCATTACGAAGGGACTGTGCCCCATGATTATATCGAATTCTAATGCAAGATGCTCATTGAGGTGCAACGGTAGCTCAGTAATTTTCCGTTGCTCATCACTTTTAATTAAGTATTCTGTCTAGGAAAGGGTAAGTGTTAGTGTGTGTTTGTTGTCTTTTTCCTGTTCAACTTGCATCAAAATACACACCTGTGGAATGCGGATATGAAACGTAACCAACCGGGTGAAATTGTGTTAGTCTATTAACCCTTTTTCTTTCGATACATTTGACAGTGTCTACCATGTACGACTCCAGAAGACCAGTAATTCTTCGTCATCACACTTACCAAGGCAATCTAAATGTGCTGTCTTTGACAATGAAAAGACGGCAAATTTCTTTACAACAAACAACATTGATGCAACAAGTATGCCAGAAACAGGCTGCCTTTGAGTCAGGATGTAGGGAGGACGGCGCAGGTTTCCCGCCAGAAGTCGTCTGCCCCAAGAAGCAGGAAAAGGTCGTCAGGAGACGGAAGTGGCCGGGCCAGCACCTGCTACCAGACCACCTCCCTTGCGTCATGGAATCTCTTCCCTGGAACACAGCATCCCATCACGGCTGTCTCCGTCCACCCCCACCTTTCCCTCTCCCACCCTCACCTCCATCTCTCCCCTTTCTTCCCCAACGACTCCCTCCCTTCTTACCCAGCTGTGGCGATCCTCGGATGCGATGGCTCTTTTCTCTCCTTCCCCTTTCTAGCATTTTACACCCCCACCTCCACCCCCACCTCCACCCCCACCTCCACCCCCACCTCCACCCCCACCTCCACCCCCACCTTCACCCCCACCTCCACCCCCATCTCCACCCCCACCTTCACCCCCACCTCCACCCCCACCCCTCTTGAACATGCCTCTAATGTACCAATCCGCACCACCGTGCTTACCAATGCAGGCTCATCATGCGGCATATCTTGGTGGAGTGTCCCCGACTTGCTCATCTAAAGAGTGGGTCAAACAGTCTCTCGGAAATGTTTAAAGATCCTATTGCTGTGATGACTTTTTTTAATTCTCAGTTTTATTCTCGTTTTTGAGTCTGGTTATGTCTTTATTGTTTTTCGATATTTCTTCTTGTACCTTTCTTGAGGTAGTCTTTTGCGTCTGCATTTTTCTCTCTTTGAATTACGTCATGGCCTTGTATGGCGTACACGGCTGATGGGCCCTTGGGCTCCATTCCTCCATACCTAAGCGCTTCCAAGGTGACTAGGAAAATCGAGATTTAAATTTTGCTCTGGCGACCCTCGTGATTTTTCGTGATCAAAGGTCTTACATGGCCCACATGGACTGATGGGCAGTGGAACTGTAATCTACTTCAAAGCTCAGATTATGCTTAACATCACTACAAAGTAGAGTGTACTGGAATCCACTGTCGCGAAGTGTTTTATACATAGCTTAAAGTTCGTGTAATTTTATTAACATCTTGGCCTTATATACCCTACAAGGCTGATAGGCTTTTAAGTTCTATCCATCCATCTGTCCATCATCCATGCATCCATCCATCAATCCATCCATTCATCCATCCATCCATCCATCATCCATTCATCCATCCATTCCCCCTCTCCTCTCGTATCATAATCCTAAATCTGTGGTTGTTGTCTCGCCTCCCCTTCCACCCTTCCTCTCTCTCCTTTCACCTCTGCGTACCGTCTCGACTACGACCCACCCCAGGGGGCATGGTCCCCCTACCAACCAAGCCCCTCCCTTCCCCCCAGCCCACTTTTCTTCCTGGCAGCACTCCCCTCTTCGATGCACTCAACCCCAACACCAGGTCTTCTACCTAACCAAACCCATCCCTTTCGCTTCACTCAACGCCATTTAACCTATGCCAACAACCCTATTACCCCTTTTTTTTTCTTCTTCCCACCCTCACCTTCCCCCGTTCTACTCCTTGCATTTCTCTTTCCAAGTCCTCCACTCCTTATCCACCCCATCCCCACTATATCTCCTCACTCCTAAAGGCCATACAGTTACCATCCCCTCTGTCCGCACACACTTATATCCCCCCCCCCTCACACACACACACACACACGCGCGCGCGCGCGCGCGCCACTCCCCACCCCCATCTCACAGTCCTCATTCTTTACGCCCACGTTGTCGCGACTCGACTGACAACGTCGCCGTAATTGCCTTGTTATGTGGCCCACGGTTGTCATTCTCCTCCTCGATGGTTCTTCTTCGTGTCTATCTCTGGTCTTCCACTGGCGAGACCTTCCAGCAAGAAAGACGAGTTGAAAGCTCATTAGAATTCCGGTAATTGGTTTTTCATCGTCTGTCCTTCCCACGCATCACTGTGTACATCATACACTTGATGAAGCCAGTTCCTGTCATGGCTTGTCTTGTCCTGCATGTATGGTTTACTCAGGACTCGGAAGTCACAGAGGAATAAAACGGAGTGTACAGTGTTATCTTTCCTTCTACAATCCGAGGGCGTGCTTAGTAGTATAGAACGAGGACTGCGTTTCGGAAATATACGTGTGGATGCATGCCTACCCGGAGCATGATGCGGTGAAGGGACAATCCTTCTACAAAAAAATCAAGACGCTCCGGATGGGATATGTACAAATTTTTCAAGTTCCCGTACCAAGAAAGACTGCATTCAGTGTCCACTTTCCTCTCAAGCCGTGTTCTTCAGATACTGCTGCCACAGACCACTTTTTTCACCAGCCCAACCTAATCCTCAATCTTACAAATCCAGTCTCACACTCTAACCTTATGAGAATAATGGTCTGCATCAAATCCACTAAGTTGTCTGCCCCATCGATTCCCCTGCATTTTTACCCTCGCACAGCCAACATCTGCTCTCAGTTATGTGGTCCACAAACGAGATTCCCAACTCCAAGTTGTCCACCCAGCTACAAGGCCTATATGAAGCTTCATCCTCTCCTCCCAATCTATCTATTCAGTTCATTGTCCGAACGTTTTTTCCCCTCTTTCTCTTCACCTACATTCACCCTAACCCACGATCAGATTCTTCCCACTCATCCAAGTTTAGCCTTCCTCTTCATCTCCTTGCCCATAACTCCCACACCGTGGGTCCTTTCATAGCTGCAACGTGTCTAATCAAGACAAGCCACCTTGAGCAACACCCCTCATTTTGTCGGTGCCTTCCAGGGCCGAGTCAAGAGTTGGGATCAATTCCCAGCACCTCTGGCGATGCATCACCCGCTATCGTGGAGGAATCGCATCAAAGTCGGACCTCGAGATGGGTCACGGGTCTCTCAAGTCGCTGTAGACAAGACTGCTTACAACGCCAAGTCAAGGATGACGTAGGGGAGGTGACGCACTGGGACCTTTGCCTCCTGGGGCGATAGGGGGGGGGGGGGGGGGGGGGAGGGGGATGGGGTGGTGGAGAGGAGGGCTGGATACTGGGAGGGGTGAAGGTGCTGATGGATGAGGATGGACTGAGAGAGAGGGAGGGAAAGAGGAAGGTGAGAAAAAGATGTGAAGGAAGAAGGAATGATTACATACTGTGGGAGCTTTTGAGAGTGTTTGTATTGAACGAGCACGACTTCAACATCGTCGCTTAGAATTATGTTATTATTGTGCTGTGTGCTATTTGTGGTCATGTCTGATAATCTTAGTAAAGAAAGGAATACACATAGAGGGACCTCACGGTTGGATAGGAAACTTCTCCATCACGTCCGGATACCTTGCTTCCAGACCTTGTCCGCCGTATCCAGAATGTTCTCCCTATGAGTTCGGGGTGAGAGTAGACCCACGCATCTCCCTACGCAATTCATAACTGGCGACTAACTAGGAAAGTCGTGGCTTGATATGCGTTGACTCTAACAGTTTCGTTCATTTCGTTATAAATGGCCTTACACGGCTTACACAGACTGATAGGCCGTACAAATCCATCCTTATGTATAAATGTAGATTGTGCTATGTATTGGTACGCTTCTTTTAAAGTTAAATAAAATGTTGATAAACTTGCTACATTCGATTTTTTTATGTGTTTCCTTTATTCAGTGTTGCGTCAATTCTTACCCCAAAACTACTCACGAATGGATAGGAAACTTCTCCATCACGTCTGGGTAGCCTGCTTCCAGACCTTGTCCGCCGTATCCAGAACGAGGCTGCCTCGACTGTGTTCTGCAGAGTCTGGCCGACGGACCCCAGCGTTCCTGGCTTTGTGTCGATATATGTTGTTGATATAATTCATGTCTTCCATGCTCCCTTCGTATATCGTTATATTGTTCGCCCTGCATCGGGTATTGTTTGCCTGTGTGCTACTGCCATGTTCGTTGCTGGTTGCTCGTGTGTATCGTGCTTCGTGTGTATGACTTCATTGTTTCAGTCACATCGTCTTGTATGGAGTGTTCTCTTTCTGCGAATTTCTGCCATATGCGATGGGCTTTCATCTTTGCCGTGCTTTATATGGTGGCTCGTGGTTGGTCCCGTTATTGTTTGGCTTGGGTGTTGAGGCCATGTACGTGTGCCGTATCTTATTGGTTTACTAGTTTCGTCAAGTGTTTGCTGTGTTGTGTTGCTTTGAGCTTGGCCTACCTGCGTGCTTAAGCATTGTATGTGTGCTGTGCTTGTGTTTGCTTTGCTTGCGTTTGGCATTATTTATATGTTTCATGTCTTTCACGCCTGTAAAGCGCTTTGAGCATGTATATGAAAAAGGCAAAAACTAGGGACTTAACTATTCAAGTGATTTTCGTGCTTAACGACCTTGCATAGCCTACAAACACCATCCATTTGCACCGACGAATGAGCCACAAAAGCCTGCAGTCACCCACTACTAGCATCACTCTGCTTATCCAGCCCACGTCCGATGAAGATTCAAGACTGGAAAACCAGGAGCCAGACTCACAGAAGAAATACCCTGATGAGCTTTATTGCATGCTACTTTCCCCCATTCTTTGTTGCCTATGAAGCCGTCACCTCTCTCGCTTCATCCCAAGCCAGTATTTAAAAAAGCGAAAACTCAACGGCTTATGTTTGATTCGGAACTTTATAAATGCATTGCGAAAGATGGATACGAGAATTGGCTGATAGCATCCAGTCTGACGCGTTCATTGGTCAACAACAGCTGATGGGGGGGGGGGGGGGGGGGTGTGAACACCGGAAAATTCCATTAGAGACTCCATCGGCAAACACACCCTAACTTTCTTTTCTGACGCACGGTAAGCATCAACGTCATTCGTGTCTGTGTGCAGGTCTTTAAGTTCGAGTTTCCTGCCTCGGCGGGTCTTCTGTTTACCTTGGTCTGTGCCTGAATGTAATTTTCTTTTGACCTTTCTACCACCACGACTTAGTCAATAGCCGTTTTGCAAGAAAATGCAAAAAACGTCTCGTCTTTTCCGTCGGTTAATTTTATTGATGCGTTGCCTAAACAAACCATTTACGATATTACGAGGTGGGCTCATACTTTGTTTTGCTTTGTGCGGACATTTTCTCTGGATAAACTGTTTGCTTTTCCCCAGACAAATCGATACATCTTGCTAGTGCGACAATGAATCACTTATCAACAGGCGTCAGGCAAATGAAACCATGCAGCCTTTGTTAAGAATACAAACACCAGAAGCATTAGATAACCATTTGTTGCTACAGCGTGAAGGCAGAAACGCTTTGTTCCTTTTGCATGATTCATACCTGCCCATAGTGGTGTTGACATTTACACATTTCAACGGAAGGGATATGTCGATCTCAAGATTACTAGCATGGGGCACCTAGTGTTCATGCAATACATGTAGCTGCCGTTATTAACGTCATCAATATCATTGTATTGTCGTCGTTATCGTCTTCGTCCGTGGTCAACATCAAAATCGTTGTCATCGTAGTAATTGTCGTCGTCGTTTTTGTCGACGTTATTGGTGTCTTTAAAGTGTTATCGTCATTCTCGTTGGTGTCGTGATCGTTGTCGTTGTTGTTGTCCTGAATTCGTCATCTTTGTTG
>JAWQFJ010016005.1:27500-36161 GCA_034096865.1 Theodoxus fluviatilis
AAGTTTCGTCGCAGAATAGTTCCATTAAATCTCTTTCATAAGAAAGCTATAGAACAATATTTTCAAACAGCACACACACAAACACACACACACACACACACACACACACACACACACACACACACACACACACACACACCGCAGCAGCAACAGCAACAACAACAAAATCGGACTTGTAGAAATGAACGTAAAGAGACTATTTTTCCACAGTTTTGCAGATTGCGCCACAACGGACGTCTCTGTGCGTCCGACTTTGGGTTCGTCTCACGTCTGCAACTCCACTGAGGTCTTCATCTGACACAATGACGGACAACCACGATGGAGTGTCGTCGGACCTTATGGAAGGTTTGATATTCCAAATATGAGTACACATGCAATGAAAATACCGTCTCTGGAAGTCATTGTGAAAGTATGAACGAGAGCGGCGTTGAAGAAGGCTGAGGGAGAAAGAAAGGATGGGGGATGTGAATGGGAAAAACTGCAGTTGGTTTGGTCATATGTTGGGGGTGGGTTGCGTGGAGTAAAAATAAGAATAGGTGGAAATTGAATGTCGTGTGACCTTTAACTCATCACACTATTTCAAGCTCTCAACACCTTCGCGAAAGACTGAGTAAAAATAAGAATGGGTAGGGATTGAACGTCGTGGGACCTTTTACTCATCACACTATTTCAAGCCTCCAACACCTTCCGGAGAGACTGAGACTCAGACTCGGTCTTCAAAACATGGTAATTATCACCAGCTGCCGGCCCACCTCAGAGAGCCTCTTCATCTCTCAACAGCGGTGCCGACAACGGCAGCACAGGCTCGGCGCCAGTTAGGACCGAGTCAGAGATGTTTGAAACCTGGTCCGACCTGCAGTGTGCCTGCTGAAGTCAGGCGATTACCAGTGTAGATCCGGTGTTCCTCCAAAGAAGAGGAGCTGAAAGTCGTGTCCAAGACGGTCTGGGTTGAGGCGAGGCGATGAGATGCAGTTCACCAGATTCTGACCGGCGTTGATTTCACGGCGAGCTGGGGAAATGCACGCAGCAGTCAACTCCACTTCTTTCAATCAATTTCCTCGTCTGTCGAGTTCCAGCAAGGAATCGACCAGTTCCCCCGAAAGATCGGAGGCCGAGGAATTTAGCGGTGAGGAAGTCCAACCATGAATAGAATTGGCGATGTATAAAGCGATACATATATTAACATCTAACCACGACAGCGATTAAGTACCAAGACCACTGGGACGCTTCACGTTCCTCATGTGATACTGAACACGAAAAATGTTTATGTTTATATGTTTATGCCCTCTTGCTATCACTTAAGCTCTAAATTCACGCCCAGAAGTCTATCAGATTATAAGATCCCAACTTCGTTTCTGATACAAAAGCCTCGCACAAATCGTTGGCGTGCCCTTAAGACATGTTAAGCAGCTCTCCCAAGGAGCAAGAGTGCTGAAGAAAGGTCAGAATAAAAGTTCACTGGCAAAGGTCGCGAGTGCCAGGTCACACTGAGGGGTCACGCAGGACATGGAGAACGCCATGAACTGGTACTTACTGGTTAGACGCTCAGTCATGAAGTGGCCAGACCTCTAGATCAGCATGTCATGGACATCAACGGTTTATTTGGATGGTGGGTTCACACAGACCTGATGAGTTTCAAAACTTTTTGTTCCATGTCATGCTTTTGCCCTAGTCACCTAGTCTGACATCTTTATTTTGCTCATAGTTGGGTTGTAAAGCTATCCTTTCGAAGTCAAATATGTCTTTGAAATTTGTGAGGTACATTGTTTTGTAATGCTAACTTAGGTGAAGCAAAATATTCGCGTCCCAACAGGGAGTAATGGGCATCACAATGTTGACCTCTTCAATCCACCGATTGGTTATCACAAATATTGACTCCTTGGACACTGAAGGAGTGTATTACAGGCAAGAAGAGTGTTGAGCGTTTGTCTGGTCTACCTAGAGGGAAAGCACACCGAGCTGCCGGAGCGATGAACAGAGCGCCTGACTTCCCCATCCACTTGACTGACAAGGAACGAACAGGCAACACTCCGCTACAAGTCAGGGAATTCAGGCCCTGTAGCGTGGAAAATAGTGACCCGTGGAAAACAGTTACCGGAAGTCATCGCAGAGTTATCTGCTCGGGACGTGCTGAAAATTCAACTCTAAAAAGAGACGGCACCCGCCACTCCGCCTGACTGACTTGGCACACCCGGGGAGTAATGCTAAGATCCGGCCGCGTTAATATATCTGCGTTTTGTGACAAGCGTCTTGCTCGGCGGTACTGTACTCCATGCACCTTAACGGTGCGCGTGAATCGGGTGTAATCTTAAGCTAAACGACGTTTATTGGCGCTGCTGAAATGGTCGAAGTCGGAAACATTCGGAACGTCGTTTAGCTTAAGATTACACCCGAATCACGCGCACCGTTAAGGTGCATGGAGTACAGTACCGCCGAGCAAGACGTTTGTCACAAAACGCAGATATATTAACGCGGCCGGATCTTAGCATAACTCCCCGGGCGTGCCAAGTCAGTCAACGGTCGCGTTTTATAAAACCAGACTACAAATAGACTACAGGGAGGTGACTCCCATATTATTTCCGGCAGGGGAGACGGCTTTTCACGGGGAAAAACTTTTTTGAACGCTACATTATGTGTTAAACGACACAAATGCACCAAAAACACAAAAACTCGTAAAGCAACTAATGCGTCGTTTGTCGGGATATATTCCATGCGAAGAACAGGTGCAGGAGCGGTAAATCGCATAAAGAGAGAGCCGAGCAGATAACTCTGCGATGACTTCCGGTAACTGTTTTCCACGGGTCACTATTTTCCACGCTACAGGCCCGCCGCGCGCTACGTCGTAAGAACCAGATTCCCAAAGCCCACCGGTAAAAGGAAGTAGGTTCGTTGAAGAACCGACCTTTGACATTGACCTTTTTATGTTGGCCGCAAATAAAAAGGGTAATCTTGACTCGCTTGTTTGTTTACTCAAGCGATGTATTGCGCACAGGTGCGCAATGTACGAGTTGTATAGAGACTCCTGTGTGCGCAAAATAGGTCTCAAGAGATTAGAGTTGAACGCTCTGCACGGCCAGACTCTGTAGTTGCGAGGGTGTTTACTCATCATGTCAAAGTGACTAGCACTTTTATCAGGAGGTGAAATGAACAAAGGTCATGACCTCAGATTTACGCCAGAGGATTGAACGAGTTAGGGTGGAAACAAGACCCAAACAACGTGCTTACATCATTTCATTCACAAACATTCATTTACAGCTACAGGAAACGAAAAGAAAATGTTTGTTAGAAATATAAAGGTTACTGAGCTTCAAATGCACCTTCGTAATACAATGGCTGAGATGTCCCCATATCGTCCCCTTTCATCCAATCTCAAACAACCACCACTCCACCACCACCCGACCCCTACCCCATTAAACCTGTACTCCTCTTCTCTCTCTCTCTCTCTCTCTCTCTCTCTCTCTCTCTCTCTCTCTCTCTCTCTCTCTCTGTCTGTCTGTCTGTCTGTCTGTCTGTCTGTCTGTCTGTCTGTCTGTCTGTCTGTCTGTCTGTCTGTCTGTCGGTCTGTCTATCTGTCTGTCTGTCTGTCTGTCTGTCTGTCTGTCTGTCTGTCTGTCTGTCTGTCTGTCTGTCTGTCTGTCTGTGTCTGTCTGTCTGTGTCTGTCTGTCTGTCTGTCTGTCTGTCTGTCTCTCTCTCTCTCTCTGTCTGTCTGTCTGTCTCTCTGTCTGTCTGTCTGTCTGTCTGTCTGTCTGTCTGTCTGTCTGTCTGTCTGTCTGTCTGTCTCTCTGTCTGCTCTCTCTGTCTGTCTGTCTGTCTGTCTGTCTGTCTGTCTGTCTGTCTGTCTGTCTGTCTGTCTGTCTGTCTGTCTGTCTGTCTGTCTGTCTCTCTCTCTCTCTGTCTCTCTCTGTGTCTCTCTCTGTGTCTCTCTCTGTGTTTCTCTCTGTCTCTGTCTCTGTCTCTCTCTCTGACTCTCTCTCTGTGTCTCTGTCTCTTTCTGTTTCTCTCTGTCTCTCTGTCTCTCTGTCTGCCTGCCTGTCTGTCTGTCTGTCTCTGTCTGTCTGTCTGTCTGTCTGTCTGTCTGTCTGTCTGTCTGTCTGTCTGTCTGTCTCTTTCTTTCTCTCTCTCTCTCTATGTCTCTCTCTGTCTCTCTGTCTCTGTATCTCTGTCTGCCTGCCTTTCTGTCTGTCTGTCTGTCTTTCTGTCTTTCTTTCTCTCTCTTCTCTCTCTTCTCTCTCTCTCTCTCTCTCTCTCTCTCTCTCAACAGTGCTAACTACGACCACTCCCATGTGGGGGGTTTTACGGGTGCACGCCTGACTAGACACAAATAACTTTGCCCACACCTTCTGGTGATCATAGCGTGCCATTAACTCTCAGGGAAACCTTTTACCACTGGCTGTTACCCTTGGGTGGGCAGCCGTGGAAAGTCTACCCTTCACTGTGTGCTACGAAGCCGACACTATCAACATCGATTATCGGCAAGCTGAACATGTTTTCATTATCATCAATCGCGTACGAGAAACTGCTTATCTCCATGATAGCCTTTTCATTTTGTAAGTCATCTACAATATTCAACTTTGTTTTGTGTTTCATTGATGGATTTTTCTCTTGAAGGGTCTCTCAAAGCGTTGAAACTTAATTTACTCATTCAATAGTTCAAATGCGTTCTCATCTCAGTGTAGCAATCATTGTTGACAATGCAGTGTAATGGATGATGGGAAAGTCCTTGCAGTCATACGAGATGAGAGGGCATTTCGGCGTGAGAGGTCGATGGCGGAGACATGGGACAAAAGAAATACAAGACCATCCGCGTTTGTGAGTGACTTGCGGAATGATGGTAACTTGTGCTCATTGTACTGTGGCAGATATGAGGGAGGGCAATAGATGTGAGAGAGAGGAAGGGGGGTAGAAATGGAGAGAGAGAGAGAGAGAGAGAGAGAGAGAGAGAGAGAGAGAGAGAGAGAGAGAGAGAGAGAGAGAGAGAGAGAGCAGAACTGAACTGAACTGGACTTTATTCGAAGGCCGACCGCCCGTTGAACATAGGGGGGGGGTAGAAATGAGAGAGAGAGAGAGAGAGAGAGAGAGAGAGAGAGAGAGAGAGAGAGAGAGAGAGGCGAAGGAGATGGCGGCAGAGGATGACGGAGAGAGAGAGAGAGAGAGAGAGAGAGAGAGAGAGAGAGAGAGAGAGAGAGAGGCGACGGAGATGGCGGCAGAGGATGACGGAGCAACAGCTGAGAGACAGAGGGTAGGGAGAGGGAAAAGAACATTGGGGGGTGGGGGTGGGGGTATGGGTGAGGATGACTGGGGTGGTGGGGAATGATTGAGTGAAAGGGCGGGTAAGAGAGAAAGAAAGAGGAAAAAGAAAGAATGCAGATGAAGACGGAGCCAACATTATTAAAAAAAAAACACTTAAATGAGTCATCGAGCATAAACATGCCAGAGAGATCGATGAAACGGTAAACAAACACAATGAAAGATGCCATACATCACTGCTTTTCTGGCCAAAAAAACACACAGCTAGTCGATTGGGACAGTTTTGTAAACGATACTTTGTCTGGAAACATTTGTGGATTCGCCTGTATCGCTTCCATATGAATGGGTCCTCTGGATCAACGAGACATTTTGAAAACAAGCGTGCAGATTGGCGCTATCTGCCTTCATTTGTTCGATCATCTCGACCGCAGTGATTCGTCTCCGCAACTACGGTGCGATTCATCAGTTGCGTCCGTGTGGATTAGGACAGACTGCCATTGAAAAGAAGATATATGTTGTTCGTACGCCTTTTGCACACAATTTCCCTTGACCCACTATCCTCTTTCTATCTTCTCCTTATCCCCTCTTCCCATCCCACAATATTCTACGCCCCCCAATTCAATTCATACTCCTCCCCCCTCCCCCAAAACATTACACCCACCCCACCCGCCTGACCTCTATGAACCATTTTTCATACCATTCGACCGTACCTTTCCACCCGTTTTAATTAACCCATCCCACCCACCGCTATTATCAACCCCCCACCCACATCATTCCTTACCACATCACCTCCCACCCACATCACCCCTTACCACATGACCCTACGCCCACATCCTCCCCTACCACGTCACCCCCCACCCACATCATCCCTTACTACATCACCCTATGCCCACATCATCCCCTACACCACCCTACGCCCACATCATCTCTTACCACATCACCCTACGCCCACATCATCCCCTACCACACCACCCTACGCCCACATCATCCCCTACCACATCACCCTACGCCCACATCATCCCCTACCACATCACCCTACGCCCACATCATCCCTTACCACATCACCCTACGCCCACATCATCCCTTACCACATCACCCTACGCCCACATCATCCCTTACCACATCACCCTACGCCCACATCATCCCTTACCACATCACCCTACGCCCACATCATCCCCTACCACATCACCCTACGCCCACATCATCCCTTACCACATCACCCTACGCCCACATCATCCCTTACCACATCACCCTACGCCCACCCTCCCGTTGACCCCATCTTATTCTACAGACAGCAAGCACCACCCTTACAATCTCCACCATAACCTACAACCACCACTACCCGCCAACTCAAGACCACTACAACACACACACCCAACTCCACCTCACCCGTGCCACATCATCTGCAACCACCATTACCTCATGCCATGGAATACTGCACTTCACTACCCCACACTATACCACACCACACCGCAGTACTCTACACTACCCCATTCTGTAAACCCGAGTCAGTAGTATTGACTCTGGCACAGTTCGCAATGAATGCGTAATAGGCTTGACCCTTCGCATTACAGCCTTGCGCCAAAAATAGTTCGTTCTGATACTATTTTTCTCTCCACTTTTTACAGAAATCATTCAGATGTAAAAACTTGGTTCCATTTCAACACAAACATGTTATTGTATCGAATAAACGCTTGTTTGTTGTCTCAACAAGAGTAAGTTAAGAGTTTTGTGCGAAATAGTCTTAGAACTACTTTAACGGCGTATATCAGGGAGCACATCGGCTATCCCACAAGCCTCTCGTGTGACCTCCGCTTGCATAAATTGGCCAAAAACCTTCCATCACGTGATGTGAACTGTGCTAGAGATACTTTTGCCGGTAGGCGAAATCTCTAGTTTACTAGAATGACACTACCCTACACTACGCCACGCCACATTACACCATACCACACTACCCTACTCCACACTATCCTACACTACACTACGCTCCACTCCACTCTCCCCCGCTACACTACACAACGCCATCCCACACCCTACCACTCCACTCCATACCACTCCACACTACACCTTACCACGCTAAACAAGATCACATCACAGCCTGTCCCACAAAACACTAACCCTATCCTGCCTCATTCTCTTTGCGGCCGGCATTTGTGGCGTCTATTAGGATCACTTTCTCTCGGTAGCCAAGTTGATTCGGGAAATTGAAACCGCCAGTGCGCTGCCAATGAAAGCTAGGATTCACTGAACCGTAAGCTTGTGTGCACAGCCCAGATAAAACGGCCCTTAATTGGTCCTAATGCGAGCCTGGTCCGTTCTGCATAACTCCTTGTCGTTGAGACGGCGGATACCTGTCATTAGTAGTCTGGATTGGATCAGTTTGGGCCCGAAAAAGCGACAAAAGTAATTAGGAAAAAAGGCGGGAAACGCCTAGAGACGCATAGCTTTTGTGTGAAGATAACAGGCAGGGGTAAACACTAATGTGTGAGTAGATTAACTGACGAGATAAACGGCGAGAGGGAGGGGAGAGAGAGAGAGGGAGGAGAGGAGAGAGAGAGAGAGAGTAGAGAGAGCTGAGAGGGACCGATGAGAGAGAGAGAGAGAGGAGAGAGAGAGAGAAAGAGAGAGGAGAGAGAGAGAGAGCAAGAAAGAGTAGCGAGCGCAGAGAGAGAGGAGCGAGTGGGGGAGGGGGGCATGGTACCGTACAGACTAGCAGACATGGAAGCAGGCTGACAGACATACAGTGAAGAACTCAGAATGAGATGATTTGCACAAATTGTGTATATCTCTTTTTTTGTTAGCGACACATAGTTTTGTGTAGAAGGAGAGTTTATTTTCTCTTTGCAGCAAACCAGATTTACAACTATTTGAAATGTATAATTGACACGTAACTGTGCAAAATACGCCGATGAAGAAAAATAGAAAAATGGAGTAAGAACACAACGGGCAGGAGAACGGGCGGGTGGTCGTTGAATGAAGAAGGGGGAGTCAGTTAAAGGGGGACGTGAAGAGGAGGGGGAGTAGAAAGGGGGGGGAGTGGGGGGAGAAGAACGAATCTGATAGAAGGGCATGGGAAAAGGGGAGGGGGGTTGCGTGGAAGGCATTAAGACAAAGTACATTAGTACAATAATTAGCGCGAATTTCAGACGAAACCATTCTAGGTGAAAGAAAGACACAGCATACATACCATACTGTGACCATATGGTTTTTCCTTTCTTTCCCCTCCCCTTCCTGTCCCACTCTTCTCTCTCCTCCGTCGTCCCCTCTCCCTATCCTCCCTCCCTCCCTCAACAACAATCACCAGACATACTCCTACAGAATTCAAACACATTTATCGCCGAAACACAAGCCTTTGCAACTTAACGTGAACGAAACACCATGCGGAATGGTCAGTTCAAAGTAAAAAACCTTGC